>SNQJ01S0104980.1:16684-30187 GCA_010110895.2 Picea sitchensis
GTTTGACTCTCATTGAAAGATTTGCATTTGCATTGTTTCTTGCCATATAGGCTAGTTTCCCCTCACCTTTAACAAACTAAAATTAACTCCTAGAATTCATCTAATAATTCACATAGTATCTAGGGTCTACCCCCCTTGGCTTCCCTAGGAGTAAGCCTAGACGGAAGAGGTTCAAGTCAAACTGACAGCGTGGGCTTTGAACCTAGGCATTGTGCCTCCAAGGACACACTAAGTGAGCAGGACTTAGCTCACGTTTGCAAGTGTGTATTAGGACGGCAACAGGGCATTGGAAGGTTGTCAGTTCGGAGTGACATGGCACGCTGACGTCACCCAGGGTGACGTGGACCCACATTCGACGTGCCATGTGTCACCCTGATTCATGCTTTTCACAGACCCTATTTGCCCATTAGAACGTGACACGTGTCACCCATTGATGGGGCCACGTGTCATCTCTGCCTTGCCGCGTGTCATCCCCTTGGCACATGCTTGATTGGCCTAACGGCGGGTGGAGTACTCGGGACCCACCTGTCCTTTCCCTTGCGTTTAAAGCGTTGTCGCGTGTAAGTGTGGACCCTACGGGACTCCGGGAATTCGAGACTCCGAAAGTTTGGAGTGGGGTGATTGAATAAGACAAAGGCGCCGAAGGCCGAAGCTATGTGGCAGGATTCCGGGGCTTCGAGACTTCGGAGGATATGCGCGTAGAAAGAAAAAAGGGCGTTCAACGTCGAACGTCGAATTTCCCCTAAGCCTGTGTTAAATGAGGACGAAGTTCTGTCGTTGGATTTAACGGTGGATGGATTTCCACCATAGATGTGGGAGCGCTAGGGAGCTTCGGGACTTCGGGGAACTTGGGATGGTACGAATGAGATGGACCAATGTGGGCACCAAGTGGCCCTTGACCAATAATGCCTGCAAAGCTTTGGAAGGGCGTAGCTCTCAGTCCAGAGCTCGTATTCGAGCAGGGTAACAGTTGTTAGATAGCTCTTGATGAGCAGAAGAGGATGGAGATCCCGGAAAGAGGGCTTGAAATAATTAAGGAAGGCAAAATTTTGATGACCCATCCCTAAAAAGGGTACTTAAGGGGTTGGGTGTGTTACACCAACCTACAACTTGTGCGATAACACACCACTTTTATGACAAGTACATGAGACATTAACACTCAATATGAAGCAATGAAATAATGTACCTAATATATATCAAGCATCATAATCATCAAATGTGAGTGAGCGGAGCCAATGTGGGAAGCATCTTTGGCCAAATGTTTGTAGAGAACCTTAGATCTCATCTGTGGAACTATTGACTGTAAGTGTGTAATATTTCCACTAGAATTTTTCGGTGATTTTGTTGAATTTTGGTTTACACCTTTCAAACAGTTTGCTGGTTTGTAGTTTTAATTGAGCATGCAGTGGGAAATATTGTATTTGATGCCAGCAAATGGAGATTATAAACAATACAAGATTTGAACTACCAAATGATAATGACGTTAACAACCTACAACAGCAAATAAGATTGGAAAGACATTGTAAACCATGCAATAATCAAATTGGAACCTGGTTTATAAGCTTGGGCTGTCTTTGCTCCTTGGAAAGTCTTTTAAAATCTGTTCCAACAGAGATAGGACTTGCAGTCTGATACAGAAATGAGTTATAGTGCCCAGAAATACAAATATAGTGCCCAGCAACACAAATAAGCACCTAGCTACACAAATAAGCACCCAGCAATGCAAATAAATGCCCAGAAACACAGGATTAACTGCCCAACAATAAATATATGTGCCCAGTAATGCAAAATAAACCTTTAGAGATCTGAATATGAGCCCAGAAGTAATTATCAGCAATGAATAACGTTGTTGCTCAAGGATTTTTGCGTCCTCAATAGAGAAATCACCCACACCAAGGCCGAACTGAACTTCTCAACAGAAATAACTCAGTCCCTCATCGAATCTCTGCCTTCTTGGCAATAAATAGTTCGCCCAGCAGTGACAGAGGCGCCCAGCAATGAGGAAAGTCGCCCTCAACAATAGGTATTCTGTCTGCAACAATAAAATCGACCCCCCACTGATAATGACTCGCCCCAGCATGAAATCTTCCTTCTTTACTTCATAAATTCGCCCCCATACTGAAGTGGGATGCTGCCACGATTTTCCCACAAGGAAACTCAACCATTAAATACAATATCTCAGCCAGCAGGCAAGCAATACTCTCCAGAGAATGAAATGCTCAGCACAATGAAGAATGGTATCCACAACTTAGCAATGAAGTCCAATGTCGAAACCTGAGTGATTCCGATCCCAAATCAAGCTAGGGTGTATCGTTGCAACACCGAAACCAGAGATAAAGGAAGGGTTTCTTGAAACCCTAGTCTCTCTTCTCAAGAGCTCTCCAGAATCTTTTTCTCAAATGAGAAAATACAAGAATGAGGAGAAACTCATTTTCCCTTTTTATTATTCACTTCAGTCTTTTCCTGCTCACTTCCTTATTTTATTTTATTAAAGTCGCTTTATGGGTTTCTCCACTTCATCATTTAAAAATGACTTTTATGAGCCTAGGACCCATGTTCCCTTTCTCCCATTTGAACTTTATAAAGTTTCCTAGGCGAATCATGTTCCCTAGATCATTTTTCTGCCTTAGCCCACGGGAACTTAATTAGGCTAGCGGAATTCTCCCTTTATGACTCCTAAGCGGATGGGGACATTACAGTCCTCCCCACCCAAGATTGCTTGTCCACAAGCAATTTCAATCCGGGATGTTGGAGCACCTATTCTCCCTCCCATGTAGCGTCCTCGATAGGCAAATCCTTCCACTTGACAAGGTATTCTTTGATAGTCTTGTTCCTTAGCTTCCGTTCCCTAGCCTCCAAAATTTCTTCAGGAACCAAAACCAACTAACCTTCTTCATCCAATGGTGGCAGCTCGGTAGAAGTGACAACATGTTGTCCCAATGCCTTCTTGAGGCATGAAACATGGAAAAAATTATGTATTCTACATCCCTCCAGAAGTTCTAATTCATAGGCCACTTCTCCAATCCTCCATTGAATCCTGTAAGGTCCATAAAATCGGGGTTTTAACTTTTCTTCCCCCTTCATTTTCGGTGAATACTGCCGATAGGGTTGTAGGTGAAGGTACACCAAATCCCCCACCTCGAAGCTGCACTCCACCCTGTATCGATCCACATACATCTTTTGTTGATTCTGGGCCCTCTGCAAGTTATCTTTGAGAGTCTTAAGGATGTCTTGACTCTCCTGGATCCAATCTTTGGCCTTGGGGGCCTGACTCTCCCCAAAGATCTGGTCTACAAACGTAGGGGCATCGTATCCATATAGAGCTCTGAAGGGCGACATCTCAAATGACATATGGTAGGAAGTATTATAACAATGCTCCCCAAGGTGCAACCATTTAATCCAAGCCTTCTGCTATCCTGATACATAATTCTCAAATACCCTTCAAGCCATTTATTTACGATCTCCATTTGCTCGTCAGTGTAGGGATGGTAGCCTGTGTTGGGTGTTAGCTCTGTCCTGACCAGTCTGAAAAGTTCTTGCTAGAATCCGCCCATGAACCGATTGTCCCTGTCACTCACGATGGTTTTGGGAAAACCATGTAGCCTGAAAACCTCCCTGAAGAATAATTTTTCCACCTAAGTTGTTGAGTATTTAGAAGGGATGGCGAAGAAATGAGCAAACTTTGTGAGCCTGTCCACCACCACATAAATACAATCCTTACCCTGTGCCTAGGGTAGTCATGTAATGAAGTCCATCGACACACTTTCCCACTTTTGTCCTGGGATGGGTAGAGGTTGGAGTAGCCCGGTTGGATGGGTGTGCTCTACTTTGTTCTGCTAACAGATGCTACATTCTCTCACGAATCTCAGAACATCGTTCTTGAGGCCTTTCCATGCAAACCTTTCTTTGATCTTCCTGTAAGTTTTTAAGTAGCCCGGATGTCCTAATAATGGCGAGTTGTAAACTGCGTGCATAACCTTCTCTTTTAGTTGGGATTCCGGAACTAGGTAGATCCTATCCTTATAATAGATGATGTCATCGATCACTCTAGAGCGGTCGTCCTGGATTATCCCGTCTAATATCTCGCAAGCAAACTTATTTTTTGAATACTCCACCAATAGGAGGGCTTTCGAATCTGTTGTAAATTCCATGAGGGAGAGAGTGGATGGTACTATGTAAAGGGCATCGACCACCACATTGTTCTTTCCCTTCGAGTACTCAATCTCGAAATCGTATGCTTGAATTTTACTGATCCACTTTTGTTGCCTCTCGCTCAATTCTTTCTGCTCCATGAGGAAACTTGAGTTGTTATGATCTATCTTCACCTTAATCCTGTTCCCCACCAAGTATTGTCTGAACTTGGCCAATGCATGCATGATGGCCAATATCTCATTGTCGTATACTGAATAATGTCACTCATACTGCCTAAGTTTGTGGCTCTCAAAAGAGATGGGATGATTGTTTTGCATACACGGCTCCTATCCCAATCACGGAAGCATCACACTCAAGCACGAATGGCTGAGTGAAAATGATGCAGGAGCATCGCAAATGTCAAGCGAGCGTGGGGCAAGCGCCAACACATTTTAGACACATGATAAATTATTTAAAAACTTTTGAAGATAAATGCGCCAAAACTTAAATGTGATAGTTAAGGAGAGGCGTACTAATAGATTATAATCGGACCTTGAGCTATCCGCTCTCGTCCTTAGGAGACAGAAGGCATTTATGATAGTAGGTAGCTTTAATGCATAGATTAGACAGTTTAGAATGAGAGAGGGAAACGGAATATAGACACCCTCATTGTATTATTGTGAAAGAAAACAGAAGAGAGAGGAAGAGAACAGAAGAAAGAGGAAGAGAACAGAAGAGAGAGGAAGAGAACAGAGAAGAACATTACCAAGAAAAGAGCACACAGAGTTGGAATATAGAAACTGTGTTTGAGAAACACCCATGTACAGAGATTTGAGTTAATAGAAGAAGTCTTTAATTCAGATTCATGGAGTTGTGTTTGTTTCTTGTATGTGTATGCTGAGTGGTATGTTCATGATTTTACTCTTTCTGTCATGCAATTGCTTTTATGCTATGTATGAATGATTTCTTGTTAAATGTTTGAAATCTGCAAGGAAAGGGTAAAGGAATGAGTTTCAATTCTTTCTCTATCTGAGTGAGGGTTCCTGCAAGGAGTGCAGTTGAATTGTCCGCAAAGAGTGCGTTGACAAAAGGGGTTCAGAGATTTGTCTCTGAAAGCTCAGAGGGATTAGCTTTTGTTCTCATTTTCCTCAAAAGGTGTAGTTAGGCACAAGAGTCGTGCAATGTGTGCACAGACCAAGCTTGAATCCAGGGTTTGAAACCTGAGGAGCTATTGAAGGACTGTCGCTGCAAGGAGTGCACGAAGTCAAAGGTGTTCAACACCGAAGTGATTGAGGGTTGCCGCAAGGAATGCGTGCAGGAGGTTCTTGAAAGGTTTGAAGTCGTGGAAGACCTCAGAAGGATTCGGACCTACTAAGTCGTCGAAGGGAGAAGGCGAACAGTCAAAATTCTCTGTGGAGAATTAGCAAAATCTCGCCAGCCGTCCGATCCGACAAAGAAGCAAGGAGGTTACGACTGGTTTCCAAGGTGCAAGCTTAGAAGATTGTGAACCGCCGGATCTTCACTTAGATACCCGTCAGTCGTCCGATCTGACAGGAGTTGCACGGGGTTTAAACCCTCTCAAACTGAGCAAAGGTCCCGAAAGGTGTCGGGATATCGAGGTGTCGGAGTTCGGGATATCGGAAGTCCTGTGGACAAGAGATTGGGTAAATCCACAGTGAAAACCCCGAAACAAATCAGAACCGTCCATCTGTTGGGACACGTGGTAGGGATCGAGAGCCATCAGCATCTCAGAAGTCTAGAGACAAAGAGTTCAAGACCTTTTGAGTCCCGAAACAGCGAAAGGATCACAATCGTTGATCTAAGGAAGGACGCGTGTCGCGCGATCATCCAATTCGAAGATCCGGACACCGAGACTCACATAAAGTAAGCGTTTTTGACTTTGCATTTGGCGAAGTCCGAGACTTGATCTAAACCGTCCATCCATTTGGGACGCATGGCGAAAATCCTTGAAGTCGGGGTTCGGCGTTTCGCGAATCCTGAAGACAGGAAACACTTACATTTCGGAACTGCGAAGTCCGAAATCCCGATAAGGAGGAAAGCTCTGTTATGGGGTCCAGCTGACGTCATCTCGTCATAACGGGAGGTCGGGAATCGAAACTTCGGGAGTCCCGTGGCAAAGAACCCAAAGGCATTTGTTTTCCTGAAATTGCGAAGTGACGAGGACCGTCCATCTTTGAGGACACGTGATAACAATCTCGACTTCCGGGGAAAGTCCCGAAACGGAAATCATATCGGGAGATCGGAATTCGGAGGATCGGGGATCCTGAGGACAAGGGGTCCAATACATCTCGGCATCCGAAAGCTCGAAATCCCGAAAGGAGATAGGACTGCGGTCATATAAGGGGAGGTCGTATGGACCAAAAATTTAGCCAGAGGGCTAACTGATGTTTAAAGCGCTTTTGGATATCGGGATATCGGAGATCAGGAAATCGAGAAGACAAAGGTTGTGACATCGGGTTTGCGAAACCCCGAAGCCGGGAATTTCATTTTTTCTGTCGTGAAAGGAACAGCGATCGGGCCTAGAGGCTGCGAGGAGCAGAAAAGACCTGTGGGTCAATTGTAATAGAGATTCCAGTGGAGAATCGAAGGAGCCACTTCGGCTCGAAGGTGAAATTTGAACGATCCGTAAAGACTGGGGGTCAACGCAGAGATTGTGGCCGAGGAGAGGCACAGGTCGGCGTCAGGTTTGGTATCAGAGCACAGAAAGGGTTCTTTGCTTTCTGTGGCAAGGAAAAGGAAAATTCACCATGCCGCCAAGAAGAAGGGACATGCAAACACCTAATCCGCCAAAGGAAAGGGAAATACCAAGAAGAAGAGGTAGGCAGATGCCTGACCCAGCCATGGCAAGAGAAATGTGTGATTTACGTGCCAGACTTGAGGACATGGAGACAGCACAGAGACGCACAGTCGGTATTGGGGATCTTAGTGATTCCGAAAGCGAAATGGAAGTTGAACATGAAGAAGAAGAAGTTGCAGCCGAAGATGCAACAAATGAACGCCTACTCAGGGTTGTTGCAAGGATGGGTGCCAGGGCAAAAATGGACATTCCAGTTTATGAGGGAAACCTGGATGTTGAAGAGCTTCTAGACTGGATTAGAGCTCTGGATACTTATTTCGACTATGAAGATGTCGAGGATGACAAAAAGGTCAAACATGCTGTCACGAGACTAAAAGGACATGCAGCATTGTGGTGGGATGAACTACAAGCTGACAGACGCTGCAAAGGCAAGCAGAAAATCAAGAGTTGGGATAGAATGATTGCGAAGATGAAGGCAAAATTCATCCCCAGGGATTACCAGATTACTCTGTTTCGAAGAATGCAGAATTTGAGGCAGAAGCTAATGACAGTGAAAGAATATACTGAAGAATTCTACAGGTTGAACATCAGGGCAGGTCATCGGGAAAGCGATGATGAAAAGGTTGCCAGGTACATGAATGGCCTGAGATATGACATTCAAGATGAGATGAGCATGGTAACCATCCGAACGGTGGAAGATGCTTATCAGATGGCTCTAAAGGCTGAAGAGAAGCTGAGCAGAAAGCAGGGTCAAAGAGGCCGAGGCAGAAGTCACGCCAAGGGCAAATCAGTTGTCGAGGATAAAAATCAGAAACCCAAGGAGGACTGGAGAAAACCTCAAGCTCGAACTGAAAGAGGTGGAACCTCACAGCGAGGGTAATATACTGAACAGAGAGGGCAGCATACCGAACAAAGAGGAGAGTATGCTGATAATAATACTTTTCCTCGTACTAGAGGTAGAGGAAGAGGAAGAGGTGGAGTGATAAAATGCTTCACGTGTGGAAAGAATGGACACAAATCTTATGAATGTCCAGACAAGAAGAAAGAGAGTGGAGAGACTCACATCGCCGAAGCACAGAGGCGGAGTGTTGAGGCAGAAGATGCTGAAGGCGGAAGATCGTTGATGATGCAGAAAGTTCTTTTGACACCCGAGAAGGAGGTGGAGAGTTTAGTCCAAAGAAATAGTCTTTTCCGGACTGCATGCAAAACCAAGGACAGGGTATGCAAGGTCATTGTGGACAGTGGTAGCACGGATAATCTCGTTTCAACAAAGATGGTAGAAAAGCTGGAGCTGGAGACGATTGATCATCCAAGCCCATACAGAGTTTCGTGGCTACAAAAAGGACATCAGGTAAATGTCACCAAACAATGTTTAGTTGAATTTAAGATAGGAAGATATAATGATAAGATACTTTGTGATGTCATTCCTATGGATGTTTGTCATCTATTGCTGGGTAGACCATGGCAATATGACAGAAATGTGATTCACGATGGGAGGATGAATACATATAGCTTAGAAAAGAATGGGAGAACTCACATGTTGCTTCCAATCAAAGATAAAGAGGTGAAACCTGAAGTAAGTAACACTGTACTTCTCATGAGTGGGAAGGAACTCCTTAACGAGGTCAAGAAGAAGGAGGAACCACAATTCATTGTGGTTAGGAAGCCAACAATTGTTTTAACCAGCACAAGGATAGATGATCTACCAGAAGAGATTCAGGAACTGCTGGAAGGGTTCGCTGACATAGTATTGGACGAACTACCTCGTTCGTTGCCACCAATCAGAAGTGTGAGTCATCATATTGATCTCATACCTGGAGCTAGTTTACCAAACAAAGCAGCGTACAGATTAACGCCGCAGGAGAATGAAGAGGTAAAAAGACAAGTCCAGGAATTGTTGGACAAAGGGTTGGTTAGAGAAAGCTTGAGTGCATGTGTTGTTCCGACAGTACTCAGTCCAAAGAAAGACGGAGGCTGGAGGATGTGTAATGATTCAAGGGCAATCAACAAGATAACCATCAAGTACAGATTCCCATTGCCAAGGATGGATGATCTAATGGATTGCTTAAGTGGAGCAAAAAAAATTTCGAAAATTGATTTGAAAAGTGGATATCACCAGATTCGTATAAGGGAAGGTGATGAATGGAAAACAACCTTCAAGACTAACGAAGGGTTGTATGAATGGCTTGTTATGCCGTTTGGTTTAACAAACGCACCAAGTACCTTCATGAGGTTGATGAACGAAGTCCTGAAGGAGTTCATCGGAGGATTTGTCATTGTGTATTTGGATGATATACTGATCTTCAGTAAAATAGAGGCAGAGCATCTAAAACACTTGGCTACTGTGATGAAGAGATTACAGCAAGAGAAGTTGCTGATAAACATGAAGAAATCCTCATTCATGAAGACAGAACTCATCTATTTGGGCTTTGTTATTTCTACAGATAATTTGAGGATGGATCCAGATAAGGTGGAAGTGATCAAGAATTGGCCATCACCGAAGAACATATTTGAGGTGAGAAGTTTTCATGGATTAGCTAGTTTCTACCGAAAGTTCATCAGGAATTTCAATGGAATTAGTGCACCAATGATGGACACAGTGAAGAAAAGACACAAATCTTTTCACTGGACAGAAGAGGCTGAGAAGAGTTTTAATCTATTGAAGAGGAAAATCACGGAACAACCAATTCTGGTGTTGCCTAATTTTCAAAAGACATTTCAAGTGAAATGCGATGCAAGTGGATTTGCAATAGGGGCAGTCTTGAGTCAGGAAGACAGGCCGATAGCATACTTCAGCAAGACGCTGAATGAAGCAAAAGTGAAGTACTCCACTTATGACAAGGAGTTTTATGCTATCATTCAGGCATTGAAGAAGTGGAGACACTATTTGATCCCAAAGGAGTTTGTCTTATACAGTAACAATCATGCACTGCAGTTTGTGACTCGACAGGAAAAGTTGAATCAAAAACATGTAAAATGGGTTGAATACATGCAGAACTTTACTTTTGTAATTAAGCATATTTCTGGAACTACTAACAAGGTTGTTGATGCTTTGAGCAGGAAATGTTTGTTGTTGCAGGAGTTCAGAGTTAAAACACTGGGTTTTGATGACCTCAGGGACATGTACAGAGATGATCCAGATTTTAAAAAGGCATATGAAGCAGCTGAGAATCCAATTCTCAGAGATAGAAGCCTATGGACAGAATACATGATCCAAGAAGGATTGTTGTTTAAGGGTAATCAACTTTGTATTCCAAAATGCTCCATGAGGGAGAATTTGTTGAAGGAGAAACACAGTGGAGGATTGGTCGGGCACTTTGGTCACGACAAGACGTTCGCAAAGTTGAATGAGTCATATTTTTGGCCGGGAATGCGAGCAGATGTCAAGAGATTCATGGACAGATGCAGAATTTGCCAGCATTCGAAAGGAAAGAGACAGAATGCTGGATTTTATCAACCATTGCCAATACCTGAGGAGCCGTGGGATGCAGTCAGCATGGATTTCATATTGGGGTTGCCAAGAACACAAAGAGGGTTTGACTCGATCTTTGTGATAATGGATAGATTTTCCAAAATGGCACACTTTATTCCATGTCAAAAAACCAGCGACGCAACTCACATTGCGAATCTGTTTTTCAAAGAAGTCATTCGACTTCACGGCTTACCAAGGAGCATAGTTTCAAATCGAGACACTAGATTCGTGGGACACTTCTGGAGAACCTTATGGAAGAAGCTGGGAACAAATTTATCTTTAGGAGACTTGTTGAGGAGCTTGGTGACAGAACACCACAGCCAGTGGGACAACATATTACCACAGGCGGAGTTTACTTGTAATGATTCAATCAACAGAAGCACAGGACGAAGTCCATTTCAAATTGTTTATGGCATGCAGCCGAGAGGAATTTCTGAGCTGAGAGATTCAGCACAGATTGCAACTAGGAGCGCTAGTGCAGAAGATTTTGCAGAGGCGATGAAAGAACTTCACAGCCAGGTGAAGGAGCGTTTACAGAACTCGAGCCAGGAATATAAACGAAGAGAAGATCAACACAGAAGACAACTTCAATTTGAAGTTGGTGATTTGATTCTAGCACATCTGAGAAAGGAAAGGTTCTCAAAGGGGACATATAACAAACTGAAGAAGAAGAAGATCGGACCATGTAAGGTCTTGAAGAAATTTGGGGCAAATGCTTATGAGATTGAATTACCCGATGGGATCGGAATTTCTCTGATATTCAATGTCTCGGATTTGTACCCATACAAAGCTGAGGAAGAAGGAACAAGTGAAGTTGAGGAAGCAGGAACAAGTGATGAATAGTCAGAGGTTCAGTGGCAAAAGCAGATGCCAGTTGCAGAAAAACCGCAGATGGAGCGCATACTGGACAAAAGGGTCGGCAAGAAGACCAGACGAAGGGAATACTTTGAATACTTGGTCAAATGGAAAGGACATCTAGTTGAAGATGCCAACTGGGAGAATGAAGCAGAGATTCAGAAGCATGGACAGACCGTGCGAGAGCTCATGGACAGGAGCCCATGAAAATTTTCAAGCGAGGGAGTTATGATGCAGGAGCATCGCCAATGTCAAGCGAGCGTGGGGCAAGCGCCAACACATTTTAGACACATGATAAATTATTTAAAAACTTTTGAAGATAAATGCGCCAAAACTTAAATGTGATATTTAAGGAGAGGCGTACTAATAGATTGTAATCGGACCTTGAGCTATCCGCTCTCGTCCTTAGGAGACATAAGGCATTTATGATAGTAGGTAGCTTTAATGCATAGATTAGACAGTTTAGAATGAGAGAGGGAAACAGAATATAGACACCCTCATTGTATTATTGTGAAAGAAAACAGAAGAGAGAGGAAGAGAACAGAAGAAAGAGGAAGAGAACAGAAGAGAACATTACCAAGGAAAGAGCACACAGAGCTGGAATATAGAAACACCCATGTACAGAGATTTGAGTTAATAGAAGAAGTCTTTAATTCAGATTCATGGAGTTGTGTTTGTTTCTTGTATGTGTATGTTGAGTGGTATGTTCATGATTTTACTCTTTCTGTCATGCAATTGCTTTTATGCTATGTATGAATGATTCCTTGTTAAATGTTTGAAATCTGCAAGGAAAGGGTAAAGGAATGAGTTTCAATTGTTTCTCTATCTGAGTGAGGGTTCCTGCAAGGAGTGCAGTTGAATTGTCCGCAAAGAGTGTGTTGACAACAGGGGTTCAGAGGTTTGTCTCTGAAAGCTCAAAGGGATTAGCTTTTGTTCTCATTTTCCTCAAAAGGTGCAGTTAGGCACAGGAGTCGTGCAATGTGTGCACAGACCAAGCTTGAATCCAAGGTTTGAAACCTGAGGAGCTATTGAAGGACTGCCGCTGCAAGGAGTGCACGGAGTCAAAGGTGTTTAACACCGAAGTGATTGAGGGTTGCCGCAAGGAATGCGTGCAGGAGGTTCTTGAAAGGTTTGAAGTCGTGGAAGACCTCAGAAGGATTCGGACCTGCTAAGTCGTCGAAGGGAGAAGGTGAATGATCAAAATTCTCTGTGGAGAATTAGCAAAATCCCACCAGCCGTCCGATCCGACAGAGAAGCGAGGAGGTTACGACTGGTTTCCAAGGTGCAAGCTTAGAAGATTGTGAACCGTCGGATCTTCACTTAGATACCCGTCAGTCGTCCGATCTGACAGGAGTTGCACGGAGTTTAAACCCTCTCAAACCGAGCGAAGGTCCCAAAAGGTGTCGGGATATCGAGGTGTCGAAGTTCGGGATATCGGAAGTCCTGTGGACAAGAGATCGGGTAAATCCACAGTGAAAACCCCGAAACAAATCAGAACCGTCCATCTGTTGGGACACGTGGTAGGGATCGAGAGCCATCGGCATCTCAGAAGTCAAGAGACAAAGAGTTCGAGACCTTTTGAGTCCCGAAACAGCGAAAGGATCACAGTCGTTGATCTAAGGAAGGACGCGTGTCGCACGATCATCCAATTCGGGGATCCGAACACCGGGACTCACATAAAGTAAGCGTTTTTTACTTTGCATTTGGCAAAGTCCGAGACTTGATCTGAACCGTCCATCCATTTGGGACACGTGGCGAAAATCCTTGAAGTCGGGGTTCGGCATTTTGCGAATCCTGAAGACAGGAAACACTTACATTTCGGAACTGCGAAGTCCGAAATCCCGATAAGGAGGAAAGCTCCGTTATGGGGTCCAGCAGATGTCATCTCGTCATAACGGGAGGTCGGGAATCGGAACTTCGGGAGTCCCGTGGGAAAGAACCCAAAGGCATTCGTTTTCCCGAAATTGCGAAGTGACGAGGACCGTCCATCTTTGAGGACGCGTGATAACAATCTCGACTTCCGAGGAAGGTCCCGAAACAGAAATCATATCGGGAGATCGGAATTCGGAGGATCGGGGATCCTGAGGACAAGGGGTCCAATACATCTCGGCATCCGAAAGCCCGAAATCCCGAAAGGAGATAGGACTGCGGTCATATAAGGGGAGGTCGTATGGACCAAAAATTTAGCCAGAGGGCTAACTGATGTTTAAAGCGCTTTTGGATATCG
>SNQJ01S0104981.1:4088-24285 GCA_010110895.2 Picea sitchensis
CATGCAAAGAATAAAACTCCTACCCAACAATGATAATGTTAATGATGGTGATGATGACAATGGCGATGATGATGACGACGACAACGACGATGACAATAATGATGATGACAAGGAGGAGGAGGTGGACGACAACAATGTTGATTATGGTGATGACAATGACGACGACGATGATGGAAATGATGATGCTGACGATGACGATGATGATGACGATGGTGATGATGACAATGATGACGATGATGATGGTGATGACCATGGAAATGGTGATGATGGTGAGCAGGACGATGACGACGATCATGAGGAGGACATTGATGACGACGACGACGATGATGATGACAATGACGATGATGAGGAGGAGTAGGAGGACAATGTGGACAACAATGGTCATTATGGCGATGACAATGATGACGATGATGATGATGATGATAACGACGACAATGATGATGATGAAAATTCACCAGGGAATGACGATGATGACGACAATGATGACAACGATGACAATGATGACAATGAAGATGATGACAATGAGAGTGATGACGGTGATGAGAATGGCAATGACAATGATGATGACAATGACAATGATGATGACAACGACGATGATGATGAGGAGGACGATGACAATGATGATGATAAGGAGGAGGAGGAGGACAATGTTAATTATGGTGATGACAATGATGATGACGATGACGAATATGATGACGACGATGACAAAGATGATGACAACGATGACTATGATGATGATGACAACAATGATGAGGACGATGATGACCATTTACTTTTTCACAGTTCTCTTCACATGCGTCAAAATTTTGATGAAATTTCGTCATAAGTTCTATGGATAGAGAATGTGTCAAACTTCCAATGAAAGTTCGTCGGAATTTCGATGTATAGAGAAAAAAGTCATAATTACAACGAACGTCAGGGAGCCCATAATTTTTTTTCAATGGTACCATTAATTTTATCCTTATCGTTGTAATATTTTGTCGAATATTGACCCCATATGTACTAGTGAATAGAGAAGAAACCAAAGAAATGGAATTCGTTCAACTTTTGATGCACATGTAACACTAATAAACATTATTGGAACAATTTAATTTCAACATGAAGAACCAAGGCCAATATGTGGATTAAAAGGGGAACCAAAGAGATTAAGACACTTTCAAAGCAAGGGAATCATACTAGGAACTGCAACAAAATTGCAATGACTTATGTGCCCAAGCCCATGGGGCAATTCTTCGATTATGACCATGGCCATAAGACAAAAAGCACACAAGTGTTTCACCTATGGAGCATGGAAACATAACGTTGATAATTGTAATTTTAGCATTTCAAGGAAAGCGTGTTGTTACCTTTTGTGGTCTCAACACAAAAGATACAAAAGATTGTCCCAAATTTAAAATCCCACTAGCTAAGAACTGTCAAATGATTCAAGTGACTAAAGAAGATGAGCATCCAAAATATTTTATTGCAACCCATTCCCAACTGGATGGGTATGGACCACCTAGGTCCAATTGTAAACAAATACCAAATGAGGAAGACCAAGACTTCGTAAAGCAAAGGTGGACATTGGAGAAAGAAATTGAAGACATAAGAGAATGCAACCATATTATAAAAGACATATCTCAAAGATAAAACTCTAATAGAAAAAAAGAAACATCATTGGAAAGTAAAATACAAGAGCTAACCAACCAGTGGCAAGGATTAGCTTAAGATAAGAAATGCTTGAAGAAGATTTATGACTTCCTCGATTGTCTACTCAATGTCGATGGGGATGGAGGTTCAGGCTTCGATGTTGTAAAAGTAAGAAAGGTAGGCACCTTTTTCCAAAAGGACCTACAATTAATAACCATTATCATAGAAATCTCAATCTCCGGTATGTTGGTCAACTCAAGTGCCAATATCAACATTATTTCCTCTATTTATTAGGATGAAACATTATGCCAATCACCTTTATCTAACAATCTAGTGACAATCTGAGCAACCAATCACACATGTTAACCTATCAAAATACTAATTATGATTAAGATCAACTGCTATGTGGTTGATACATGCACCAAATTTGAGGTGTTGAGAGAAGCATATCTGGTGCTTCTCAAAAGGCCATGGATATGTTCAATGAGAGCCATGGTTTGCTCCAATTAGTTGGCAGTGATGTTCAAACAGTACCAACATAAGGTGGGCATTCCAATCAATAAGAACACGAGTAGTTGAAACAAAAACATATGCAACCAACAAGGATGAGTCATCAAGACCAAGGGTTGATATGGGACATATATATGCAACTAGCCAAAAAGAAGAAGATCTGGATATGACCAAGGTAATTTTTACATGGATATTTCATCGAGGGAAGGCTCTGGCAAAGTATTATAGGGATGGGTGCATGAAAACCATGAAGTTTATTCGTGTTAGGTCAAAAACCTATTTTAAGTAGAAGTACCAAGCACGATTCGATAACACAATACAGAGAAGGGCAAGACCCAGTGAAGCACGTGAAGAATCTTGGAAAGTGAATGGAGTTCTTCTTAGATGAAGAAAGTGAAACGGTTCCTAATGACACCAGGGATGACAACTTATCAATAGTGGATGGCCCATTTCATCCCATAGCCAACAATTACATGGGAGAAGCTCAAGGTTCTATTCATACATTGATATAACAAAATTAAGGGTGAAAAGTAATATAGGTATTATGAAGCACTAAGACTCCAATATCTACAACATTTGATGAAAATCAAGCAAGGACAACTGAAGCAATTCAAAATTTTTGATGAGATAACAATACATCTTTTACCTGGCTTTATTAATGGAATTCCATACAAATTGTACTGTCACAAGGAAAAACACAAGGAAATAAAGTATTGGAACACATTATGGAAGCAATTCATCATCGACCTAAGGGTTTAACTAATGGAAATGCTACCTTGGAGGAGATATTAAAAGAGATTCATCAATTTGCACAAAACACGCCTCTAAAAGTAATGTGAAATTGGTATTCAACATATGTGCACCCAATAATGAGGGTTGTATCCCCAAAACGTACACCAAGGAACAAGTTAGTGATGGATAAATAGAGGATAAGCCAATGAATCAACAACATAGAAGGTACAAGAGGATCCCCAAAGAAGATTAACATCACATAGGAGAGGGAAGACCCCAAATACTTGGAGATTATCAATTTTTAGGATCACCAAAGAGTGGTCAAGGCCACTGCCTTGTTTAGGGAATTTGTCGATGTCTTCATCTAAAGTTACCAAGATCTGAAAGGTATTCTAAAGGAGTTCAAGGACACGTGGATATAACTACAACACAATGCCAAGCCTACAAGACATAAGTCATATAGAGTGAATCCGAAAAGTAAAGTGAAGCTACATACAAAACTTCAAAAGATATTGGATGTCAAAGTCACTTACCTGGTAAAGGGAAGTGAATGGGCCTCATCAATTGTGGTGCCCAAGAATAAAAATGGCAAGCTCAAAATTTGCATGGACTTGTGAAAACTGAATTAGGTGACGATAAAAACCATTTTGCAACACTTTTTAGAGAAGAAATTTTAGAAGGCATTGTTGGAAGAGAAACATGCTCCTTCCTCGATAGGTATTCAGGGTACATTCATGCGTCGATAAGGGGGAATTATAGGTTTCTTAAGACATTCACGATTGAATGGGGGTGTATGCCTATCAAAGAAGGCTTTCCATTTTACTTAATGCCCCGACATGCTTCTTCCAAACAATAGTAGATATCTTTAAGAACTTCATCCATAAATCATTAGAGTTATACTTGAACAAATGAACATTGTTTGGTTGTCTAAATAACTATATCTCTAGTCTCAATATGATGTTGAATAGATGTGGGGAAACTAGAATATCTCTCAATCCATAAAAGTGCCAAACTCCATAACCCTTCGAAAGTCTCTTGGGACACAATCTCAAACGAAAGGATGATGGTATACACCGATAAGGTAAAGGTAAACCAAACTTTGGAACCCAAACTAATCCATCAAAGGAGACACCATTAATTTGGACTGATGAATGCCATCAAATTAATTTTTGTGACACTAAAAGAGAAGATGGTGAATGCATCGATCTTTAGATCTCCCCACTAGTCAAAGTCCTTTCATGTGCATGTCGACACCTTGGATATCGCCATTGAAGTTGTCCTCACATTGCTTGAAAACATGGAATGGATTATCCAATCTACTTTGCAAGGAAAAAGCTGACACTGACATAGAACAACTACAACACTATCGATCAAGAAGCTCTAGGTATTGTATATGCTCTCCAAAAATTTCGCCATTGCTTATTGGAAAATAACTTTAATCTTTTGTCAATCATCAAGCTTTGAAATTCACAGTCAACAAGTTGACAATGTTAAGAAGGCTCAGTTGCTATCATGTTCCGAGAATACTACTTTGAAATTTTGGTCACTCGGGAAAATCCCATGTCAAACTTGACCATCTATCTCCGATGGACAATCACAAACACAAATGAAATGGGGAAGGATAATTTCCCAACATTAGTTTGTTCAAAGTACAAGTTATACCAAATCATCTAGAAGATGCCCACTATTTCTTACAATGGGGACAAATACCAAAAGGAATGACAAAGACTAAGAGGCAAAGCCTCATTCAAAGGGCGCTTAGATTTAAAATCTTAGTACTTGAACATTATCCAAAACTACGATGTATGACATACTCAGGCAATGTGTGCCACCACAAAAAATAAAATAAAATAAAAAATTGGTAGGAAAAGCCCATTCAAGCATTGTTGGAGGCCACTTTTCCTAAACATGGACTACCCAAAAATCCTTTGTTCAAGATTATGGTGATTGATGATCTTCAACAATTGTTTTAATTGGGTGAAAATGTGTGAACAATGTTAGATGGTGAGCACCAAGCCTCAAATCAAAGGTTATAATGAGCTTCATGTAATTCCTCTAATGTAGCCTTTTGAGCATTGGGGAATAAATTTTATCAAACCCTTTGTGATAGTAGAGAAGACAATCATGCTATGTGATCTTCACCATCATTTTTTCACAAAGTGGTTAATGGCTTGGGCAATCACAACAACAAGTACACAAGCAACTGCATTTTTTTTCATTTGAGGATGGAATCTACAAGTTCAAATGTTTGAAACAAATCACTTCCAACCAAGGTACCTATTTTATTGTTAATACCATCGTCGATTTCATGGATGTGTTCAATATTGTGCATCAAAGGAGTAGTCCATACTACTCAAGTGCAAATGGCCAACCTTAGAGCACAATTATGGTGCTTATGTTTATACTTAGAAAGGCCCATGACTTGAAGCAATGAGACTAGGCCAACCAATTATATGATTCTCTCTGAGCATATTAGATACACATGGAAGAAGCAGCCAAAGAAAATTCTTTTCCCATTGACTTTCAACAAAGAATAAATCATGCCTATAGAACACTAGGTACCATCGTTGCAAATTATAGTGGCAAAAAGTTTACAAACCAGACAATCGATTAAAGACCAATTAAAGGAGCCCAAACATCTGGATGAACACCTACTATGGGCCACCTTTCAACAAGTAATACAATGAAGTGGTAACATGAAAACAAGCTAAAGAAGCATGACTTCGAACAAAGGCAGTTGATCATTATGTATGACAGTCGGAAAAAACACAAGGTTGAGAAGTTAACTTGTGGATGTTTGGGGCCCTATAAGATGAAGACGTCGTATGAGAGTGTCTCAGTTGAGTTGGAAACCTTGGAATTGTTACCCTCCATCCAACAAGTGAATACTTGGTTGAAGAGGTTCTTCAATTGAGAACTAGACTATCAAGGTTTATACCTCAACAATGATGCAATGGGAATGTTTTGGACCGATGCCAATCAAAGACAAATGTATTGATGCAGTATAACCTAATAAGCCAAAACAAGCGTCAAGTGGACACTATCCAAATAAGGAATACATATCAATGGTGTTGTTATTTTCTGATGGAAATGAATAAATTCATAGGTGTTGCAAGCGTAGAAAACCTATAAGGGTCAAATGGGTGGCAACCCATCCAATAACCAATAAAGGAATAAGGATTGATGAATCCTAGTCTTTAGAGTGTACAGGTGGGCAGAGTCACTAATGCATCAAGAAGTCGACCCCGTAAATAATGAACTTCTTACTAAGGTGACTATGATATAAAGCAATCATGGGCATCTAGTAGTTAATCAAACCATCCTTGGAATCAAGCTTGAAATAAGCCATCGAAGGTGGGACACATAACTATGCTCAAATTCCTGATGGAAGGTGACCCAATTAGAAGGGCATGATCACAAAATGCCCTAGATATTGAGGCATTTGTTAAGAGATCTCTTTAAGTGTAACCACATTCTTCATACAAGTTATCAACCCCCAAAACCCTGCTCACAAGTTCAACAACAAAGCCTCTTTTGCATCAATTAGGATGTTCATAACAAAAATAGCAAAAGCCTCCTAATCAACCCAAAAAATATCCTTGAATTCCCCCAAACTTCCTCACAAAATGTTGTATTCAAGATGCATTTTGTAGGGAATTGATCAAAGCTTCATTAATTAGATCATTTAACATTCTAACCCTTAGCTACCTTCCAACCCAACATTGCGGGAATGTCCATCCAACTGTCTCTACAAATACATCCAAATTTGAGTGGAATTAACACTATTAAACATAAATAATTGCATCCATTCATTAGATACAGTACATTAATAAAATCTAACACGACTTCAAAACCCTTACAGTACACAAACAATTAACAATTTCTTGTAGCCTCAAAGCCACATAAATGCTGAAAAAATCAGCAAGACACTCATTAGAATCCTTAGAACCCTCATGGGAAACAAAAGAGTTGCATCATATAATATGCCACCAACAACACCACTAATCACGTCCTCTAAAGAGCAAATTTCAGACACAACACACACAAAACCTCTACCTGGGATTTCAGTCAGTTGTGAAAAGGTTCAAACATAGAACATACCATTGTTTGTATGATGCAAATATAAGGGTCATATTGAAAAATATTACTTCAAAGAACTCCATTATTATGAAACATAACTAACAAAAACCCTCCTTTGAAATTTGAAACGAAGATGAGAGAACGACATAATAAGATACTGAAATTAATAACACAAAATCTTTGTAACAAAGACAAAGATGGAGAGAATGGAGCGAATTTATAGCGTTGAAGTAAATGAATACCTACCTGAAATCAATTGACATAGGTCACATATGTGTCATTGTCTGCCCCTTTGCTCTAAGATTGTATAAGAAAAATATGGAGAGGACTCCTATTGGCCAACATTCCCTCCAATTATAATCAAATTTTAAGATAAAATGCTTTTAACTTCACCCCGAGTACATTGAGTCATGAATCATGTATGAATTTCCCACTACAACTTAAGCATCGTGAGGGTTGAGCATGGCAGTTTAGTTGGGCTCACATATGTAGGACGTTTCAAAATTTTATACATGGTTTATCAACCTTATGGTTAATTGTGAAAACCTCCATACTCAGATAATTCATGTGATTTCTTATTTTTTTATTTTTTAAAGAGAAGATTTTGTGACAAAACTAAAAAAATATTTTTCATGATATTTTTAATAATTTTGTAAATATAAATTAACGTGTTTAAGATATTTATATTGGATATCTATTTAATATAATTGATCAAATATATAACAATATTAATAACAAATAATTAAATTTATTATTTACGGTAAATTTGTTAATATTATTATATATGATATCTACAAAACATTTTATAATATTAGAGAATGGTAAGTAGTTTGAGTTGGTTTAATTGATTATTATTAATGTTTTTGGTTTAATCTATTGTTATTAATGTTGTTGGAAATTAGGCTAGTTGAGTACCAATGAGTACTTGGTTTGAATTCTCCTAAGTAAGATGCACTAGTTTACGATGGCGAACTTATTAAAAATGTCATTTATGAATATGGGGAAGTATCCCTTGAATTTTCCCACTAAATATTCTTTATAAAATAATTCACAAAATATCAAGGTGAAAATCATATAAAATTATATCTTTAAATTTACTACACAAAAATATGTATGGGTACCCGATTCATGTTAAGCTCAGCCTAGATTATTAGAAAAGAAAATGCAAGCAAGGGACAAATTGAAGTACTATATAGCACAAATCGTCCCAAAGTATTCAATGAACCGTGAAGATGTAAAATATGGCTTATTTTGCTCCTTCATATTTATCAAAAGTATTGAATGTTCAAGCATATTTTTGAAAAATACAAAATGGAGAATTGCATTTGCTAGGAACATGACTACAATAAATTATGAATTGTATTAGGGAGAAAAATGACTATAAGAAATTATAAAATGCATTCCCAAAAAAACAAATGCAAGAAGATGGCCTTATACAACATAGGGCAATAAGAAAAATATAGTGACATGTTTTGAATTGGATCTTTGTCAAACATTTTTGTAAATTTGTGATAAGCATGTAATGCTTATTTTCATTTTATTAGAAAAATTGGAAGGGAAATGAACCATAGTAATGGTTAGCCTTCCAAAGGAAACCCATTAAAATAATTGAATGTTGTAGTGAAGAGGAGAAGGGAGATGCAAGGAGAATTGGGGGAGAACAACGACAAATATGGAAGCTCAAGGAAGGCAACATGCTTGAAGTTTAATGGATGAAGTAATCAAGAATCTTTTTCACACTGTGCAAAGGTGTCTTTGAGCCACGACCATTTGCAATTTTGGTCTTGACAGTGAGTAACAATACACAAAGTCTATGTATAGCTCATCCCTCTGTAATTTCCTCCCAAGCGTAATAAAAGTCCCCATCAAATGTTGAAATTTGTGTATAATTGCTTCAACTTTGTGGCTTTGTATACATATAAATGTCTAGGTTTGGTTTGAGCTTGATTGATTGAGGAAGACAAAGATTGGTGGATATCCCTTATTAGAATTCAAATTGGTAATAATTGTTTGACATAGTTATCAAATGAATCTATTTGGTGTGAAGAATTATTACAATTGGATTGGTATGAGTTCTCTTGTTCGAACCACATGTTATAGCAAATCTGGTGCCATGTGTTCTCTATTAGGTGAAGGAAGATTCTATGAAAAATCCCAAGCCCTAGGTGACTAATGTCCTTATGATCTCAATTAAACAAGTAATTGATGAATTTAATTAATGCTGAAATTAAATTTTAGCCACAACATTAATCACACAATAGCGAGAAATTAAATAACGGTAGAAGAAAAAATCAATTTCACACAACAAAAGTAATTACTCCTTCAAAACTTACTTTTCATCCCTTCGAAAAACTTACAAGGAAACCTCCACACGCTGCCCAAAAAAAACACTGCACAGTTACTGAAATCACCCCTTGAACTTGAGATTCTATAGGCTGCTTGAGAGGTAAACCTACTAAAAAAACCCAGAAACAACAATTATCTATTGTACATACTCTCTCTCTCTCTCTCAACTATTCATTTCTTCTTATATTTTTTAACTCTTTATCTTGACTTGTCTTTATAGTTTTAGCAGAGACCAAAACCCTAATCTATTTCTGAGGTTACTCCTAGTCTAATCCATGCATGTTAGAAATACACTTTTTAGACTCAGTTGATAAAAATAAGACTTTCACTTTTGAACTAAAGTGAATTACAAAATATAATTTATTTTTCAAAAATATCTCAAACTACTTCTCACATGTTCACATCGAACCTATGCGGAAGTTCATGTCCGAGCTATAATTCTCAACACTCCCTCTTAGCAAGGAATGAATTCTGCACCAATCCAAGTCTCTCTTTGCATGGCTCAAACTTTCGTTTTTCCAAGGGTTTGGTCAAAATATTAGCTATCTGCTAATCCATTAGAATATGTTGGAGCTTCACTGCTCCCTTCTAAACCCTATCTTGTATGAAGTGATATATGATCTCTATATGCTAGGACTTGTCATGAAACATTGGATTCTCTGAGATTTTGATACAACTCTCATTATCACAATAAATAACCATGGGATCCAACTCTTAATCAAACAATATTGCAAGTAACTTGCGAATCCAGATGGCCTCACAAAGGGTTGTACTAGCTGCCATGTATTTTGCCTCTGTTAAGCTAAGTGTCACAAAAGTATTCTTCCTACTAAACTAGGATATCATCATTGATCCCAAGCTAAAGCAACACTCAGAGGTGTTCTTATCTGTTGCACTGCCTGCTCAATCTGAGTCTATATACCTTTGCAACTTCACTTCATCATCTCCAAGATATCTCAAGCCATACTCCACTATGCCGCTCAAATACTCAAGCACATGTTTTGCTGCTACCTAATGCTCCTACCTTGGCTGCACCAGGAACTGACTCAAGGTGTTCGCTTCAAAACATATATCTAGCTTATTGTTGACCAAATACATAAAAAAACATATCAATTTCATGTACAATTTGAGATCCACCAACTCTGAATTTGAAGTCACCTTCTTTAAATTAGTGATCATGGATGTGGCCATAATTTGCAGTCCTCCATTCGAAACTTCTTCAAGATCTGATGTGGAACCCCGAAAGTTTGGGACCCAAAAATACGTAGAAAAACTACTAAGATGTGGAACCATTATGCATGAGTGGAACTAGTGGGTGGCCACCGGTATCCATATGGATCATATTCATACTTTCAAAATTAAATATGTGTGACAAAAAATACCTCTTTTGACTGACTGATTAGTGTGATATAGCCCATATCTATGCATGGATGAAGATCCAAAACTTTCCTTATTAATATTCTTATCACTACTAACCTTATTAATGCCATCCTTTTAAGGATATAAGAACTCTACTCTGTAATGGTCTATACCCCAGTGAGAGAAGACACAATTCTTTTGGTTTTTTGTTGTTCCCACATTACATCGAGGTTCAGTAGAAACAAAGCACTCAATCTGGTGCCCATCCTCCTCTCCATATCGTTCATATTGAAAGTCTTTGATGTGATGATATGAGGTGCATTTTATATGGGCATAGGTGGTAGGTGGCAGTTAGGGTATGTTATTGTTGTTGGACAATGATTGGTAATGCAATTCTCTGTTAAGAAATACGTTTTAGTTCCCATGTTAAGGTCGGTTAACAACAAGGCTCAAAACCATTACAATATTATACTCATTAAGAGTTTAACATGTCACTTACGGGAATCGACCTTGGGTGGAGAGGATAACAATCATTCTTTCCAACCACCTAAACTAAACCAATTGAAAAAAATCATGATGATTATTAAAAAATCTATTTATAATTTATTCCAATTTATTTAAACTCATAATCATGAACAATTTTTCTCTTTCTATGACCTCTCTGAACCTCCCATACCATGTGTAATAATATTTTTTAAACTCCCATACCATGTGTAATAATATTTTTTAATAATTAAATAAGTCACTTGGAATTTTTTGATTATTACCGTGGAAGACATCATGGAATCGATTTCATGGGACCAAATTAATACAAATTCAGCTTGCTTTAACTTCAAGGAGTAACTGGTGCCACTGGAGTGGCAATGTCCCTACCGAAAAGTTTTGTGCAAATTGATTTGATATGCGATCGTAGAACTATTGTTGTAGGTAAATTACAATCACTGTTAAATTGTGCCTAATAGGTGTTACACACTACAATGTCTCACTTGAGTTTCACACCCTAAGTGTTGCAAGTGTCACAAAGTGACATATACACCTTGTTAAGTGTTGCATGCACTGTCGCAAGTGTCATACACACATTACCTAGTGTTGCATTCACTTTGCTAAGTGTCGCAACCCCTTGACACCATGAAAAACATTTGTTACAATCCCTAAGTCATGTTGGAAGAAGAAGCCCCATCATCTGACAACAAAGACACACCTTTTTCTTGGAAATTTCGACCAATTTTGGGCATTTTAGAAGGGTGTTGCTCCCCTACCCATAATGAGGGGGCACCATTTCTCCCCTACCCATACTAAGGGAGCCCCATTGGTGCCCTATGTTCAACTCTAGGGGAGCGTCAATCTTGTTAGAGGAAAATGAAGGATTCTCCACCTCTTTCTAAGGGTCAGCTTCGACCTGGATGAGGTTGTTGTG
This sequence comes from Picea sitchensis, assembly GCA_010110895.2. NCBI lineage: Eukaryota > Viridiplantae > Streptophyta > Pinopsida > Pinales > Pinaceae > Picea > Picea sitchensis. Next base: position 16,162 of record SNQJ01S0104981.1, read on the forward strand.
GTTGAATCCTACCTTATGGGCTCTATCCTAAGATCTAATCCCAACTTAATGAGCCATATCCTTCATTAGCTTATGGTGGTTGTGCCTCTCAAGCCTATATATTGAAGGTATTTCCAAGGTGAAGGGGGGAAGAATTCAGGTGCCAAACCTTTGATCTTGGGAGAAGCATCAACATTTTGATTTCAAGTTTTTCATGAAAGGGCTAGATGAGGAGAGATTGGAGAAGTAACTGCATCGTCAATCATGCTTTGTATGTGCCTTCTTTGGCTTTCCAATTAATATCAACTTGTCTTTTTCCCTTCAAGTTCATGTGTTCTACATTTGCTTGTCTATTGTCATTTCAATCTTCATAGATAGATTTTCTTTATATAATCATCTAGAGTAGGAGGAAGAGTTCCTTTGCTAGTATTTGTAGGATTTCAGTTGCGTTGAGGATCTTGGAGATCAAGCCCAAGGATTGGATCAACGATGACGAACATCACAATAAGGTACACCCTATTCTTCTTCTCTCTTGGTTGATTGATTGAGTTAGATCTATCGGGAAAGTAGTAACCACTTGTTCACTTTTGTATTTGGACCAAACATAGGGCTCTTGGTCCAAATGGGATCTAGCCTATCCGTAGGGTAATATTTCTCACAACAATAGGTGTACAGATATACCATCTCAAGATTTGCAAATGAATATTGTAACTACAACATTTATGTACACTGAACTGAAAGACAAAATGATAAAAACATGAGTTACAAGAAGGAGGTTGTTGTGCAATGGTTAAATCAAATTGGTTTCAGTGCTCGGACACTGGACTGGAGTTGGAACTGGGATGAATCCATTTTCCCATGCTTGGTATTCCACTGTTAATGCCACAAATATATCCCTAAGGGTATTGTTAGACAGTTTGGAGGTGTTGTCACTACAACAACATAGATCCCTCGTATTTTTGGGATGGTTGATGAAGCATAAATAGTCTATGATTCATGCAATAAAAGTGAGTTGTGAAGGTCAGAGCATAAATTTTGAATTGAATATCGTTCCAAGTATAATTCGAAACAAAGAATTGAACTTGGAAACTACTAACATAACTAGTAGAATGAAATACATAAATGATGGTGGGCCTCAAGGAATAGGTGGATTTGTCTAAGTAACAAGGATTGTATGCTTCCAACAAAGCTCTGTGGGAAAGCTAACATTGAATACATAATGTTCATGGGGGTTGGAACCTCCTGCAAAATTCCTCCCATCATGCAATACATTTGCAGTGGAATGAAACAATCTCGGAATAGTGGAATTTCCCACTTCCGAGAATCTCTTTCATGCCAAAGTATAAATAAGGATCAAGAGATCAAATCCTTCTGTACTCCCAACCTATAGATCACTTCTTGGCTCTATTGATGATCATAATTTCTATGTTGGGAAGAAGCGACATATCTCCCATTACTCTGGGTTCATGAATATTCTCATTGCCCAAAACAATGTGGAATTTGTAATAACAATTCTTGGAGAGGCGCGTCGGTTTAATCTTTTTTTTCTAATTTATTTTAAAGTGAAGATAGGATTAATCCTTTTTTTTCTAATTTCTTTTAAAGCGAAAATAGAGCCTCTAGAATGAATAAGATATCCCTATTCTATGTGGCTATGTGCAACCAAATTTTTCCACTTGCTTGGCCTTTCTTTAAAGCTAAAGGGTTCTAGATAAAAATGTAACTAGATAATTAGCTAACAAAATATGGTTAATCAAGTTTAGCCTACACCATACCGAAATCATTGTAAACAGATTATGTTGATGCCAGACATGGTTTCAAAACACCCCACACATAGAGCACACAATTTGAACATTTCTACTTCACCATTCCAGTGATTCAAAAATGAAATTCTCATCCTAAAAAATAAGCTTCAAAACATCCAAAACGTTGGCTTTTATACTAGGCTAATACATTTTGTTTTAAATGTGTTTATACTAAGGTGATAAATTCATTTTTAAACATAATTATGGAAAGAACAAAAAAAATTTAGAACAAATTCAAGTTTTTCTTTTGTCAAGATGAGTCTACAACAAGGTCAGACTAGTTTTCATACCTCTCACCAAGACTTTTAATTAGACCAATAGACTTCTCACTGTGACTTTAATTAGACCACTAGAAGAGAGTGCTCACATTGATATCTGTTTGTGACATTGTTCCTCCATAATATCGACTCTACTCTCTCTTCTCATTTCATCCTCATAGGAATGAATTTCCGAAGTATACAATTACATCAAAGTGTAGAAATGTGCAACATAAATAGTAGCGCCGCCGTGAATATACTATGTTTCAAGTGAGAAACATGTCGACTTTTGAATAATATCACTCTCTGTACATCCTAGAAAGCATTCTAAATTTAATATATTCTTCTGGCTGTTTTTCCACGTGCCAAACTCAGATGGAATGGAACCAACTATCCTAATTTCAGTTACCAAATGACTATCAATCTTGTAGACATAGCACGTTGGCGTTGTCAATACGAGGAAGGAATCATTTCCTCAACATTCTATTAATAAGGTCGCAACATTTGCCACAACCTTATAAAGATTGAGAAAGAAACACTTCCTCTGACAGATTGAGATAGACAAATATAAATACTAGTGACAAAATAAGAATTGAATCGTGTCATCTTCTGGCGTACCTTACTCTTTACCTGTTGCAAATCAGAATTCATTCCAAATCATTGAGAAAGAACTATGAAAGATATAGAATAAAGGAAAATGAACCTCTCGGATCAACAAGATCATAAAAGAATTATTAAGGTTACATGCATAGCCATTATCTAATAGATTGCTTCCAATTTTGTAAATATTTATTAGTAAAAATTATTTGAATATATAATAGTTAAAAAGATAAAAAAAAACAAAAGCATACCTCTAAGGCCTGGGTCCTACTTTCAACCAATGCATGAAGGTGAGAGATATCGTCCAAAGATGCAACCAAGCCATATGTATAACTCGCATGGCACAAATGTCAACCATGCAAGTGCCAAGCCAGATGGATAATCGCATGGCAACCATGCCAAGCCAGATGGATAACCATGCAACTGCTTTAGCGATAGCATGGACCCGTAATAGCTAAGGAACCTGGGAGTAGCGTTGAATTGTAATGGTAGATTTTTTTAATGTTTGAAACCATGATTAACAAGCCATACATTCTGATCGCCTCTGGTGAATATTCTATAGAAGTAGGCAGAGCAAGTTCATGGCATGCCTTTAAAAATAAATAGTCCCATTATGTTTAGTTTTTTTTTCAATATAAATATTTTAACTCCTCTTTTTTGTAGATTCGTAGAGGTATGACCATGGAAAAATGAATACACACCATTTCTCAATATCGTGCCAGCATAAGAAAAGAAAGCAACAAGAACAAGGGCTTCAAATGTTGGTTCTTCTATTTGTATTGTTAGGCATCCTTGGGAGAAGAAATTCACCAGGGCTATGAGACCTCAAGCTATGTTGGATTTAGGAACATTTTGGTACCTATTGGTTTGTTCTGTCACTGGTTCACTTTTGGGGGTTTTTTTTTAATGAGAAATTTCCAATTTAGGTATCATGCTTGTAATTAGAAATTTGGGCTTTCATTTTTCAGTCTTTTAAAAATTATATTTGTATAAGAATGTGGGTATTGGCAACCTTGAAACTGGGCTAAATTAGAGCTAGGATCAATACAAAGAGTGTAAAACCATAAACATAATAACATAAAATTTCCAATATAACTATCATGCTTGGAATTAGAAATTTATGTGGGTATTGCCAACTCTAAAACCAGGCCAAATTAAAGCCAGGATTAATGGACACAATGTTCAATCATAAACAAAAGAACATGCAATTTAGTTTTTATTTGGCTAGTACGCAAGCAAAAAAAGATTGAGGAAAAAATTATGTAATCAAACATTAAGTACATAATTTGTGTAAGTGGATTTTTTTTTGAGAGCAAAACCCGAATTTTGAGAGGCAACATAGATTCACCTTCATTTTGAAGTGCTTCTTGTAAATCTATCACATTATGAAATCCAAGTTGTTGGAAGCAACAATCCATGCTACTGCTAGGTGCCCAACATGAAAGGTGTTTGTAGCCAAGTCATAGACCAACGGGAAGCTCATCCTTCAAACATTAATATAATTGGGAATGCCAATTATGTAAGGTTGCATTGCGCTTACAAAACAATTAGTATGCTGACCTCCAAATACAAAAGTAATACATCAAACAAAAAAAGTTCTAAAACAGAGAAAAATATGATAGACATAAAATTCTTAAATGTTAAGAAATCGAGATCACTTGGTCAGAATATTTGTCATCCTTCATAATACTTCCAAGTTTATAGAATAATAAGAATTATCTAGCATTCAATAATCCAAACACATTCACTGGCTTTCGCACAAGGAAAATTATGTTGCTGGAAAATTTATTGTTGCTATAACATCATTCTAACAGAAATTCCGTGAAAAAATAAAATAAATTAGCTAGGAACGATGGAGCACAAATAATGATAATATATGAAAATTCAATTAAGAAACTTTGGGCTAATCTTCCTCTTGAAAGTTATTGAAAATTTTATTGTTTTTTGCCTTTCGGTCAATAGATGTTGATTGAAGGAAGAAATTCCTTGATGTGAGCACAATTTCTGGAATGGAAAAAGGATATTCAAACTCAAGAAACACAAGAATGAACAAGTATGAAAGACGATTGCCATAACTGTAAACATATGTTGTACACTCGAGATTCATTAAGTATTTAGAAAGCTTGTACATAGAGTCCAAAATTGAAATATACATTCAAAAGCGGCATGCAAAGCTTTTGTCTTCCAAATAAATCTCATCCAAATGCAAAGCTTTTGTCTTCCAAATAAATCTCATCCAAAGTAGTAAAGGTTGGATGAGAAGAAAGCTAAAATCTATAATAAAGCTGAAAGCTAAGGAAGAGGAGTTACAATTAGAAACATACAATATAGTACATACATTGCTATTTTTTACCTACTAATTCTCACCTTCTCCCCCTTTTAAATGTTTTTGTATGGTAAGCCATTAGTTCTTCATATGATTTCTATATGATGTTCCACTGCATAAGTCATCCCTAGAGAAATTGGGTTTGTTCAATCAAGAAACTTTAGGCTAATCTTCCTCTTGAAAGTTTTAGAAATTTTTATAGTCTTTTACATTTTTGTCAACAAATGTTGATATGGTGGAAGAAACTCCTAGATATGAGCACAATTCCTAGAATGGAAAAAAGATACTCAAACGAAAGAAACACAAGAGTGAGCAAGTATGAGAGAAGATTGCCATAACTGTACACATATATTGTACATTCTAAATTCATTAAGTATTTATAAAAATACATAGGATATAAAATTGGAATGTACATTCACAATTGACATGCACAATTTTTTTCACTTGGATTTTTCCAAATAAATCTCATCCAAAGAAGGAAAGCTTCGGTGAGAAGAAATCTAAAAGCTAAAAGAGAGGAGTTACCGTTAGAAATATACAATATAATGCATTTCCATTTTTTGCCCACTAATTCTCACCGTTCCTCCCCTTTTAAATGATTTTTGTATCGTGAGCCATTAGTTGTTAGTATGGTTTCTATATGGTGTTCCACTACATAAGTCATCCTTATGGAGAAATTGGGTTTGTTCATTACTAGTATTGTAATTTTTTCCAATTCCTTGACAATAAATAAAGGTCTCAAATTTTGTCCATGGCTAAGTTATATGGTTGATGTTTGGATGCTTTTCAGGCCAATTAAGAATGAAAGTACATGGGGCATGGAACAATTGGTTTTTGGTCTAACTCAATTTAATATTTCGACTTTTCAGGCTAGTGAATATGAGTACACGGGGATGGATCTGTTGATTTTTGGGGAAGGCCTTCTGTAAAAGAGAATACTGGAAATTGGAGGGCCTACCCATTCATTTTAGGTTTTTCAAAAACCTTGTGAAATGTTTGAAAATGACATTATAAATGCCTCCCTGACAGCTTCAGGGACATAATCCTACTAATTTGTTTCAAAAATCATGTTCTCAAACTATTAAATTTTCACTTTTGCATTGCAGGAAATGAGTGTCGTGAGTGACTAGCATACTATGGAATCAATGAAAATCTAGTTACTTACTTGACACAAAGGTTGCATCATGGAAACACCACTACTGTAAAGAGTGTCAGTACATGTGCAGGCACTTGCTATCTCATACCTCTTTTTGGGGCAGTTTTGCCTGACGCATATTGGGGACGATATTGGACAATTGTAGCCTCCTCAATAATTTATTTCATTGTATGCTTAAACATTGTTAATGTCCTAAGTTCATTTTTCAACTACAAAATCCAAATGCTAATTCTTTTTCGAAAGCTACATTTTTTTGTAATAGTTTAATCACATTTTATATTGATTGTTGCATTGTTGAGAGGATGCTTCTGACAAGCATGCGCCGCGTTTTGCAGGGAATGGCAACTTTGACCCTGTCAATGTCTGTTTCATTTTCTATGTGTGGATATGTTTATAGCAAAGTGGTTGGTGAAGTTGTATGAGTAGATCCAATAGTTTAGTACATAATACGTTCTAAGCATATATGAAGACACATGTATATATGATAACATCTAAGTCTATTTGTTGTCTTTATTCTGATTTTTTTTACCATTTTATAAACGATAAGGTTGCATACCCACTCAAAACATTGAAGCTATATTTGTTGTTACAATTCCATATTTCTAACAACGAACCTTCATGTCAGATTGATTGGTCTATTTGGGGCCAGCTCATTTCTACTGGTTCACAATTTTTTTTTTGTTGGGGTGACCAATTCAAGAACCAATGTTTCTATCAACCATCTTTTCTATCCCAACTCCTTTAGGTTAGGTTGGAATTCATCCCTAGTAACATGAGCAAGGGAGTGCTTAGCTCTGAGGTGATAATGATGCAATGAAGATCAAATGTGGTGAGGTGATGTGGTGCAGAAAAAATGGGGCGAGATGAGGAGGTGCAGAGAAATTGGTGCATTAATGCACTGATCAGTGAGGGGATCGAGAATACTATATGGATTGAATCATTGCAGAGTGATCGATATCTTGGATCGCATCATTGTAGAGTGATCAATATCTTGGGCCCTGAGCTGGTGAGACGGTGGCCAAACTTAAAACTTAGCTTTTACATGCTATATAAGCATGTAAATTACATTTTGTGGGAGTAGCGACAAAGCAATAATGACTCCCGAACTTAAAACTTAGCTTATACATGCTAAATAAGCATGTAAAATTACATTTTGTGGGAGCAACGACAAAGCAATAATGACTCCCGACTTTAGGTTATATACTTTAAGAATGAAAAAATTACTTTCGCTTGACAATAAGACTCCAAATGTGTCATCCAATAGCATTCATTATAAAAGTAATTTAAATATGGTAAAAAATAATTATTTATTTTTTCCTATGTACGACATTAGAGAATGGGATTTTTTTTTATGTCAAATGCTATGTAATACATGATCAACAGTGAATCGATTGCAAGAGTCCTGGCCTTCGACAAGGACTATTAACGNATCTTTATTAAGTTTTAAATATTGACAACTTGTCAAAAGGGTGACTCGCTTGGATATTTAACATGAGTCAAAATATCGTATGCCTCATTTTTGAATAGACATACACACCGATAGAATTTACATTTACTTTCTAGTTTCCCATCATCCTTAGCACGAGTGAATGCTAGAAAACTTGGTGCTATTCAATTTGGGGTCTTGTAATCATGGATAAATAATTGCAACTATGGTGCTCAACAATTTTATTGGATCTTCTAATTGCGGGAAAGTAATTGCAACTATGGTGCTGAATGATTAACACAAGTTTTCCAAACAAAACAATTATTACGTAGTGTTGTCATAAGTTTTAAAAATAAAACAATTGCAACTCAATAATAACAATCCACTAATACTTTTCTTTATATCGAATTTTGGTGAGGGAGTGTTGCCAATATTAGTACCTGCCATGGGACTATAGCAATGGTTTGCATTTGATGTGACATTAATTTTCCTTTTACCATAAATTTGTGTATGCAATGTAATGTTTAACATAGGAAAACAAATATATATTTTTGGATATAATAAAAATATTTGTT
>SNQJ01S0104981.1:34238-55561 GCA_010110895.2 Picea sitchensis
TTTACTTCTTAATAAATCTTCCATATGAGATTTCCATTGGAAGTAGTTGTTGCTGGTAAGCAAGACATTACTTGTAGAATCCATATTAAATATGCAAATAATATGGACCTAAAAACTGAAACTGATGATCCGGATGGAAAGAGCTCGAAAAATTATGCGGTTTTTAAAAAAACGACACTGAAAACGGACTTCCAATGTGAGAGTTATGCAGTTAAAAAAAAAAGGCATAAACAATAACCAACTGACCACGTGATAGTGTAAGTTGCTTTATGAAGTGACCCACTTTTATAAAGAGAAGTGGGGATCACTTTTACAATGAAGTTACTTTATAACATAAAATGCATGCAAAATAAATAACTCTAAAATGAAATATTAAAGCTATGATTCACTTTTATACTTGAAGTGAAATACACTTTACAATTTTAGCATGAACTTTTTCAAAAATGTAACAAAAGAGAGACTTGAACTCGAGACCTCTTACTTAATACGACAAGTTTTAACCAAATGGTCTAGCAAAACATATTGTAATGTTCAGAAGGAGTATTGTTGTTGTTGAAGGCAGCCTTGGAGAGCGTGCTAAAAAAAAACTCTTTTCACACAAGAACAAAATTTCACTTCTCGATGACAAAAAGGGTTAGATCTCGATTAGCTTACCCGGAAGATGCACCTTTTCCTATTTGTTTATGATTTTCCGAGATCACAGAGGGAGTGGGGAAAAGAGAATATGTAGATCTAAAAGAGTAACAACCCGAAAATAAAAAATACAAACCGAAATAAAATCAAAATAAAACTTTGCATAAATTTAAAAAATGTGTATTCAGGCTTTATACCTTCGGATCTAACTGTAATGGCCGTATCTTGGGAAAACAAAAACCTTTTCGAGTGAAACGAAAAGTGTTCCTGAATGAAACTAGTGCTCCAGACGCAATGGAATAGTCCTCTTAGCCCATAAATGTTGAAAATTCTAGAAAATGGAGATGAGGCAACTCGGCTTCACGATCTTGATCTACAACAGGAGTGGGTCTTCAAACAGTCTCTGATACCATGTTCGACAACACAGGTATTCCAACATAGGATGAAAACCTTCAGTAACCACTCACATAACTAGATCAAATATCAACACACCGATGTTTTCACATGGTTAAACCCCTACGGGGAAACATCCACGGCCCCAACGAACGCGGCCACTTGGAGCAGTTTATTAATGCAAAGAAAAAGATTACAGAGAGATTTTACAAGAGAGTTCTCACAATTGATCATCGACAAATGACCCTCCATGTTCTTTAAATAGATATCATGGACCAATCGGGTGTTAAGCCATGGATCAATGGCCGTTAAGATCGATGAGAGTATGAACTGTCAGATCACTGTATGTCGGGAACATATCGTGACCGTCAGATTTCCTAACTACAAATGCATACTAATGCATACTAAAGAAACACACTAAGAAACACACTTTTACCTAATGAAATATTAGACCAAATATATCTTAACTAACTCCTAAGTGTCTAAATATCCTAACAAGTCTGACTGGGCCATATCTATGCATTCCAGAAGTAGGGGAGGAGTAGGCTGATGATTGACTTCATAAATTATATCTTTCTCCCGATTATTGAATTCAACATTTGCGAATTTATCCGCTATCTTGTTTTCTTCTCGCTGAACATGAGAAGGGATGAGCACAAGGTTGGGAAACAACAAAGATTTGAGGAGATCCAAATATCTAAGGAGCCTCCAGTTGGGTGAAATCTTAGCTAGATCAAAACTATTCAATATCTTGGTGAACAAAGAGATGGTAATCTGAGAGTCCCCTTCCATAATGAGCCATCGATAACCCATTTGAAAGGCCAATTGAACCCCTCAGAGAAGGCCCCACAACTCTGCTGAGTTATTGGAGTCACGTCCTAGACTTCCCACAGTAATATGACATATATTTCCATTGTCATCTCTAAAAACTACACTGAATCCCACTAGAACCAGATTCCCTTTAGATGCACCATCAAAATTCATTTTATGGAATCCTGTTTGCCTTTGCCAGGAGACAGGACTGTGCAAAGATATAGGGAAAGAGACGATGGAGGTATGAACTTGATTAAGATTCAGGTGCCACTTGGAGAGAATGGTTATTTCATTAGGATCATAAGATAAATCATCTTCAAACCATTGCTGAGACCTAATAGTTTCTTGAATGCTCTCGTGAATTTTGGACCAGACATGAGATTTCAGAGATTGCTTGGAGTGAAAAATTCTTCTATTATTTTCCTTCCAAATATGCCAAACCACAAAGGTAGGGAGAAATTTCCAAATTCTATGTTATATATTATATATGTTTTTCATATTAACTCCCTCGCACCCCCATATATGAGGGTGGGGGTAAGGGGAGTTAATATGAAAAACATATACCCTCATATGAGGGTGGGGGTGAGGGGATTTTATATGGAAAACATATATAATCCAGATTTATAAATGGAACAAAGTGAAATACAAATATATAACAAAGAAACACACAGAGATATAGTAAAAATTGACTTCTATTAATAAAGAGAACATGTTGAAACTGTAAAAATGCAGAATGAAACTAACTTGCTCGAATGGTTGCAGCTTATCTATGAGAAGAGATGTGACGACTACGATCATTCACAAGAAGATAAGTACAATGAGGCTCCAAAGGTGTTTTTATCCTAAAACATAAATGAGAAAACCATAAACATCCAAAACCCTAACCCCGTGAGATGAAACGCCAAAAGGTTTGTGGGCCTCGATGGGGGTAGTTGATACGTCAACTTCATGAGGCGTAACTTTTGCATACGATCTCCGTTTGGGGTGATCGATACATCGTCGAAAAGGTCTAGCCGAGAAGAAAAAATTCAAAATAGATTAGGCAAGAGCCTAAAATTATCGCTTAGGCTCTGAAAAGTAAAACAAAACATCATTTAGGGCCTCAAAATGACCCTAGAAGTCCAGGACCTGAAAAACTATAGAAAAACTGTTAAAATGAAAAAATGTTCTTTGAGATAGTGGAATAGGTGGGTGGCCACCGATATCCACCTGGATTAGTCCTCCCCCCTTAGGAAGTAATGGTCTCCATTGCATTGAGCGCCCCCTTTAGAGGCGGAGACTTTTGCTGAATTTGACCCTGGGTGAGCCACTTGTCTTGGTGCAGTAGCTACCCTACTTTGACAACATGATAAAGATGGATCCTTTGTTGGCGAGTGCCCTTAACCTGAATGTCTTCAATATGATCAATGGATACCTATTCCATGCATTTAGGGTTGAGATTTATCGGTGTCAACTACTTTGCTATCTTTGATGTGTCCAATACTGGTGGAAAGTATGGTCGAAGGAGGTCCACATTGAACAATGAGAGCCAAGGAAGGGGGGAATACTTATCTCAAAGGAATTATCACCCACAGCCTCGGTGATGGTGTAAGGTCTAAAACGAAGTGGATGAAGCTTTTAATGGGGTCCTGTAAGGCACTCTTTCTACAAATGCAACTAGACCTTATTTCCCACCTAAAACTTGTGCGACACCTGATGTTGATCATGGCATTGCTTGTACTTAGCATTGGCTCTCTTTAAAATATCATGGAACTATTGGTGGATGTGATGAATTCGTTGAATAAAATTTGTTGCTTTGTCGGCCGCATATTGAGCATGGGATTATTCTGCCTATGTGGATGCAAGGGGCAGTGCGACATCAANTGCTTTGTCGGCCTCATATTGAGCATGGGATTATTCTGCCTATGTGGATGCAAGGGGCAGTGCGACATCAATGGGACCCAATGGTTGAAATCCCAACCCCACTTGAAAGGGGATGTGGTCGGTCGAGCTATGGAGGGCTTTGTTGTAGCTTTGTTCAACATAGGGGAGACTCTCATCCCATGTGCGTGGATGTTTGGAGTTGTACATGCGTAAGATATGCATGATCATTCTGTTGATGACCTCTGTCTGGCCATCAGTTTGGGGGTGGAAGGCGGTGGATTTGGTGAGTTTGGTGTCCAACAATGACCAGAGGCTTGACCAAAATGTGCTTAGGAACTTGATGTCCCAATATGATATNGAAGTGTACCCACACCCGTTCGAAGAAGAGATTGGTAGTGGCCTCCACTGTGATACTTTTCTTGCAGGCTGTTAGAATGACCATCTTAGAAAATCGATCAACAAAAACAAAAACATAGTCATTACCTTGCTTGGTTGAAGGAAGGCCAGACATGTAGTCCATCGAGATGGATTCCTAGGGCCTGTTGGGAGTAGGCATAGGGGTGTACAAGCCTTGCTTCTTAGTGGATGGCACATGCAGTGAAAAAATTGATATACTTGCTCACATCCCGTCGAAGTTTCGACCAATAGAAATGCTTCTGTAGTATTGCCATGGTATTTTCCATGCCAAAGTGTCTTGCCATTTCACTATAGTGAGCTTCCCAAATCAGCTTCACATGCTCACTTTAAGGATAACAGAGGTGGCCCAGATGACATAACAGTCCATCTTGAAGATGAAAGTCACTGTCAGTTGCACTTGTGCCCAACATCTGGTAAGTGGTAGAGAAGTTAGGATCGCTCTTGTAGAGTTGAGTCCACTCTGAGGCCACATGTCCACATGAGTGGAGCATCGTAGTTAAGGATGCAAATGGAGGTCGCCTAAGGTATTCAATGGCATGATTTGTGCTCCCTGTTATATATTTGATGTTGAGATGGAACTACTGCAAATATGTGGACCAATTTTGATAGCGATTGTTCTGCAATTTGTCTTGTGTTTGTATGAACTGTAGCAGCTTGTGATCAGTGTGGATGACTGTCTCCTTCAAGAGAATGTAATGCTTCCATTGGCAACAGTCTTGTACAATGGAATAAATTTATTTGTCATAGGTGGGGTACTTACAAATGACATCTAATAGTGTCTGACTAAGATAGGCCACTAGATGATTGTGTTGAGTGAGAACTGCACCAACACCATAGTCAGAAGCATCGGTCTCAATCTCAAAAGGTTGTTGCAGATCGGGTAAGGAGAGCGCTAGGGCTGAGCACAAGTGATGTTTCATATCATTGAATGCTTGTTTCCAAGACTTTCCCCACATGAACTTTTCCTTGCCACCATCCTTGGTCACTTGGTTGAGGGTCCATGCAATATGGGAGAATCCCACCAGAAACCTGCGATAAATGCTGGCAAGTCCTAGGAAACTCCGAAGCTTGATTAGTGTTTTCAGGGCTGGCCAATCACAAATGAACTGGATCTTGGCTGGATCCACATGCACACCATGCTCATTAACAATGTAGCCTAGGTATTGGACCCTGTTCATGCCAAAGGAGCATTTTTCCAAGTTAGCATATAGATTGTGTTGCCACAAGGTGTGAAGGACCTGCTGAATATGCTGCAAGTGTTCCACCCAATTCTTGCCAAAGATGAGGATATCATCCACATATAACACCACAAAAGAATTAGTAAAAGGTAGTAACATATCATTCATCAACCTCATGAAAGTTGCAGGAGAATTTTTCAAACCAAAGGGCATGGCTAGCCATTCAAAAAGACCTTCTTTGGAATTGAAAGCAATCTTTCATACATCAGTCTGTTCTATTGGGACCTGGTGGTAGCTGGACTTTAGGGTAATATTAGTGAAGTACTTGGCTCCCTTGAGTTAGTTAAGAAGATCGTCAATTTGGGGAATTTGGTACCAATTCCTGACTGTGATTTGGTTTAGGGCTCGGTAATCAATGCATAGTCACCAACTCCCATCTTTCTTCTACACGAGTAGAATTGGGCTTCCGCAGGGTGATGAGATGGGTTGGATGTGCCCCTTTTGAATCAAATCTTAGATATGGTGCTTGATTTCCTCATTTTCCATCAGAGAGCTGGTGATATACTGGCCCATTGGGTAGAGGTGCACTGAGGGTTAGATCGATTGGGTGCTTGACCTGACAGTGCAGCGGTACCCCAGTGGGTGAGGAGAATATGTCTTTGTATTCTTCCATGACCTTGTCCACCTACTTCTGCTGCGTGGAGAGGCCCTATTCAAAGGCCATGGATGTGGCTATGACCTTCTGTTCACTTTGAGAGCGAATCATGAAGAAGACAAATTTTCTGGTCTGGGAAATGACCTTCCTGCATTTCTTAATAGAGATCAAAGAAATGAAGGTATGCAGAGCTACCTATGGTATCATATACAATTGTCTACCCAAAGTAGTAATAACACTACCACAGTCTAGAATCATATACAACATGTCATTTCCACAAGTATGGTTGGCCTAAAATAACATGACAAACTTCAAGGGGGGGAATATCACACAATACCTCATCCTTGAAGGGATTGATGTCGTAAGGAAGGCGGCATTGATTGGATGACGTGAAGATCTCTCCCTTAGTGAAGCCACCTGATGGTGTAGGATTATAGGGTGTGGTGTTGCTGGCATGTCCATCCGCTTGATGACCTATGGTGAGATGAGGTTCTCTTAACTTCCGCTATCAACAATGAAATGTAGCGAAGCACCCTTCACCCACATCTGCAAGTGAAAAAGGCGCTCACCTTCCTCTGGTTCTTTGGGTTCACTTTGTTGGACCTTGGTGGTAGCGATGGTGGTACTTGGTTCTGCATCGATGATCCGCTTCCCCTTTTATGGATATGATTCATATTTAGAACCTACCTCTGAATTTGAGGCTTTCAGATTGACCACCAATGATTGCTTCAAGTGACATTCGTCGATGTTATGCCATGGGATTTTATGGAATTCACAACACTTCCCAGTTTCATTCTTCGTCTTCTCATTACCCTTCTTTGTTTGTGGTTTGGAATAGTTGTCCTGAGCGGGTCCATCCTTGCTTTGTCCTTTGTTCTATTAGTTGGGGATGACTTTTCCTTGCTTCTGCTATGAGTATTTCGTAGACCCAAACTCCTGCTTCTTTTTTTTAAATTTTTGTTCAATTTTGACAACATATCGATAAGCCATGCTCAATGACGAGATGTCCAAAAAATCCATTTATGTCTGGATGTATCTATGAAGACCATCATGGTACTTGAGCATGAGATGTCATTTAGAGTCTTTGATACCCATCTTGGTGCGCAAGGTATGGAAAACATTTGTGAACTCTGGCACTATCTGGTCCCTTTCCTGTCACAGTGTGTTCCACCTCGTATACTGGTCATCGTAGCTTCCAATAAGGTAGTACTGTTCCTTAATTACATCCATGAAAGAATCCTAAGTGGGTGTGACTACAAATAATGCAGATTCCTCACTGGCCTTTTTCTCACAATAAGTCTCCCACCAATATTTGACATGGGGGATATCCTTAAGGAGTGCAAAGGTAATATTTCTCCATCAAAAAAATTATGGATCGAAAAATACCCTTCTAGTAGATTCAACCATTTATCTAGAGCACCCACATCTATCTGAACTTCAAATACATGAATATCAAAACTCACTTCTACTTTGAAGGGGGCGACGCCTCCAAAGTGGCCACTTGATGAAGATGCATCGATTGTTTGCAACCATCGAAGGATCTGTGCAAAATTGTCCATCATCTCATTCCTCTGTTGCGCGAGGGTTTCCTCGAGCAAAAATTTAAAATGATCTCCTGCTCCCTCATCTCTCTTTTCTTCCACCATAGGAGGTCATCTTTGTCGGCGAGGACGGTCTTGCAAAGGCTCGACTACTTCGATTCCCAACTCCTCGTCCCCTGACCTCGTTGGGGACATGCAGAAAGAAACAAATAAAGAGCAGACCACTCTAATACCACTCATACATATTTATAAATGGAATGAAATGAAACATACACACACAGACACAGACACACACACACACACACACACACACACACACACACACACNTGAAAATTGACTTCTATTAATAAAGAGAATATGCTAAAATTATAAAAATGTAGAATGAAACAAACTTGCTCGAATGGTGGCAGCTTATCTCTGAGAAGAGATTTGATGGCTATGCTCATTCGCAAGAAGAGGGGTACACTGAGGCTCCAAAGTATTTTTTTTTTTCTGAAAAATCATAAATTATAAAACCATAAACATCCAAAACCCTAACCCCATGAGATGAAATGCCAAAATGTTTGTGGGCCCCAATGGGGTTAGTTGATATGTCAACTTCCCTATGGTGTAACTTTTGCATATGATCTCCGTTTGGGGTGCACAATACACTTTCATAAAGGTCTAACCAAGAATAACACATTATAAACTACTAAAGTGAGAGCCTATGACAATAGTAACTATCACTTAGGACCAAAAAAGTTTTAAAAAACATCGTTTAGGGCCTCAAAATGGCCCCAGAAGTTCAGGACCCGAGAAACTGTAGAAAATTTGCCAAAATGAAAAATTGTTTTTTGAGCCAGTTGAATAGGTCAGTCCTCCCCCCTTAGGAAGCAATGGTCTCCATTGCATTGAGCACTCCCATCATATGGGGAAACTTCTGTTGAATTTGGCCCCGGGGGAGTCACTTACCTTGGTGCAATAGTTGCCATGCTTTAACAACCCGATAAAGCTGGATCCTCTATTGGCGAGTGCCCTCAACCTGAGTGTCCACAATATGATCAAAGGTTATGTTATAAAAATAGGACCTTAGAGAAATAAAATAAAAACAAATGCGAAAATAAAACACAAAAGATACACAATACAATAGAGACACAAATATACATGGTTCACCCAGTGTGGGCTATGTCCACGAGAGAAATTGCCAGGTCCTTTATTTTTATTGTCCAACAAATGAAGGGATACAATCTACAACACATCTACTGTAACTTCCTCTTCTTTCTCTCATAGTCTCTTCACTCAGAATACAATATTGGCAATGATAAATAGGTGCAATACAATTCCCTCAAGAAAAGAGGGTTTCCTTCTAAGGAAAAAAACCCTAACATAACTTCTATTGTCAAATCTGTGACCTTATAATGAACGGTCCATATTTACTATGAAATTACAATATACATTTACAAGGTAATTTTTCCTTCGGGGGATTTGCCCCTGAACCCCTTTCGGGCGCCCACTTGCCCCCGGACCCCCCAGCCTGGGGGATGCCCCCCCCGAACCCCACAGGGGGGGCAAGTCTCCCTGTACTCCCCCGCGTGGAGGGGTATACAATCTTCCAGGGTGTAAAGTATTCATGGGGTATAAACACGACTGAAAACAAAGACCTCTGAATTTGGAAGATAATCAGGCTCCACAACCAACAATCTCCCACTTGGAGACTGATTTCAACAGCTCCACCACTGCTGTATCTGTTGGACTATGATCCTTCTTGGACCTAGAAAATTTCTCATCTTCACCTTCATGCTTGAAGACCAAATGAAACTGAGCAAGAACTGATTTTCTCCCTGGTTACTCCCTTTGTTAACATGTCTGCAGGATTCTGACAAGTGTGTATCTTTTCCAACTTCAAATGTCCATCTTCCAAGACAGATCGTATGAAATGGTACCTGAGTTGGATATGCTTAGTATTTGAATGGAAGGATGAGTTCTTTGCAAGATGAATGACACTCTCGCTATCACAGTACTACCTGCTATTCACTTGGTTCTTTCCCAATCCCTCCATAAGCCTTTGTAACCAAATCATCTCTTTACTAGCCTCTGTAGCAGCAACACACTCTTCCGCTGTTGTTGAAAGTGAAACAACCTTTTGTAGTTTCGAAATCCAACTTACTGCTATTCCACCTATAGTAAAAACATACCATGTGATGCTCCTCCTGCTATCTTTATCACCTACCATATCTGAATCAACATATCCCTGTAGAATAGTTTCCGAACTTCCAAAACATAATGCATGAGTAGCGGTACCTCTCAAATACCTGAGAATCCATTTTATTGCCTCCCAATGTTCTTTACCTAGGTTGTTCATATACCTACTCACAACTCCCACTGCATGTGCAATATATGGTCTTGTGCAAACCATCGCATACATCAAGCTGCCAATTGTTGATGAATAAGGGACCCTGGACATGTATTTTATCTCTTCTTGTGTCTTGGGACACATTTCCTTAGTTAATTTGAAATGGCTTGCAAAAGGTGTACTAACTGGTTTTTCATTCTGCATTCTAAACCTCTCCAACACCTTCTCTATGTACTCACCTTGAGACAATGTCAATTTGCGATTTTTCCTGTATTTTGTTATTCTCATACCAAGGATTTTCTTTACAACACCCAAATCTTTCATCGCAAATTAATTAGCTAATTTCTTCTTGAGCACATTTATATCCTGCATATTAGACACTACAACAAGCATGGCATATACATATAATAGCAAGATATTATAACTTCCATTTTCTAGTTTTTTAAAATAAACACAGTGATCAGAATGACATCTACTATAACCTTGTTATGTCATAAACATGTCAAACTTCAAATACCACTGCCTTGGAGCTTTCTTTAGGCCATACAAGCTCTTCTTCAACCTGCATACCAAATTTTCCTTCCCTTTGACCTCATACCCATGTGGCTGCTGCATATAAATCTCTTCCTCCAAATCCCCATGGAGAAAAACTATTTTTACATCTATCTGTTCAATATGTAAATCTTCTACTACCACAAGACTTAAAATAGTAATAATTGAATTCATTTTAACAACAAGAGAAAATATTTCATCAAAATATATACCTTTCTTTTGTGCAAACCCCTTTACCACAAGTCTAGCCTTGTGCCGCTTTTTGCCTCCATCTTCTTCCTTCAACTTGTAAACCCATTTATTTTGTAATGCTCTTTTTCCTGCAGGAAATTGAACAAAATCCCAAGTCTGGTTATTTACCAGGGAATCCATTTCCTCTTTCAATCCTTGCTCCCACTTATTTTTAGTGTCTACCTGCATTTCCTCTTCATAACATTATGGTTCACTAAAATCAGTCAACAATAAACAATACAATGAATGAGAGTATAGTTTAAGGGGTCTACTTAACCTGGTAGATGTTCTAACAACAATTGCAGGAGTTTGAGGTACCTGTTGCTCTTCTTGTTGTACATTTTGATTTTCTGGTACCTTTGAATTTATTTTTTTCAGTGATCTCATCAAGCACTGTGTATTCTGGTTTTTCTTTTTTCTGTTTCTTTCCCTACATTTGATCTTTTTGCATGACCTTCTCATTGAATATGACATCTCTACTCCTAATTATTTTGTGATTTTCATAATCCCATAAGCGATAACCAAAATCATTAGCACCGTATCCAATAAAGGTACACTTCTTGGATTTTGCCTCAAGATTTGTTCTATTTTCTTTATCAATATGGACAAATTCTTCACAACCGAAAGTCTTCAAAAAACAATAGTTTACCTTTTTACCTCTCCATGCCTCCTCTGAAATTATACCATCCAAAGAGCTTGAAGGTCCTCTGTTTATTAAGTAAACAACAATACCTGAAACATTTGGCCAGAACTGTAAGGGAAAACCAACATGCAATCTCATACTCCTTGCATGCTCCATGATTGTCATGTTCATCCTTTCTGACACACCATTTTATTGTGGTGTTCCTGGAATTGTCTTCTCTCTACAAATCCCATGGTATGAATAGTAATCATCAAACTCCTTGCTGCAATATTCACCTCCATTGTCTGATCTGAGACACTTCAACCTTTTTCCTGTCTCAAAAACATCATATTTTTGTCTAACACAATAAACCCAAGTTTTTCTAGTTGCATCATCAATAAAAGTAACATAATAACAAGAGCCACCAAGAGATGAAAACTGAGCTGGTCCCCATACATCTGTATGCACAAGCTCTAACCTTTCACTCTTCTTTTCTTTTTCGACTATGAGAAATCTGACTCTCTTATGTTTTCCATGAACACAATGCTCACAAAAGTCCAAATAAATTTGTTTAAGATCTGGAAATAAATTTCTTTTGTTAAGTATCTACATCCCCTTCTCACTCATGTGTCCAAGCCTATGATTCCACATTGATGTATCTACTCCTATATAAGCTAAAGAGATAGAAGAGTTAGTATTACCAGTACATAAATACAATACACAAATACAATGTACCTACCTTCTCTCCTTTTGCTATCATCAATGATCCTTTGGTGACCTTCCACACCTTATCTGTAAATATGGATATACAACCTTCAATTGCCAACTGCCCTGTTGAAATTATATTTTTCCTTATATCTGGAACATGTCTTACCTCTTTCAATGACCATTGGTTTCCATTCCTTTGCTTTATTTTTACCTTTCCCATTCCAACAATTTTGCATGGTGCATCATCACCCAAATGAACCTGTCCAAAATCACCTTGAACATAATCTAGATTTTGCATGGTGCATCATCACCCAAATGAACTGCCCAAAATCACCTTGAACATAATCTAGAAAATGTTTCCTATGGTGTGGCATGAATGGAAGCCCCCGAATCTACTAGCCAAGACTCAGAAATACTATCTACAAAAATAATCAGCATCTTGCAACACATCTCCGCTACATTTGCTTCCCCGATTTTTTCCCCGCCATCCATCTCTTTGCTTCTTTGGAGCTTTGTAGTCTGTATGTAGTCTTTCTTCAAATGTCCTTTCTTCCCACAATTCCAACACTCTATCTTTCCTAGTCTGGATTTGGATCTGCCCTTCCTAGAATTCTCATGGTTCCCTGATCCCTTTCCTCTATCATTTTGTCTTCCCCTGTTCTCCATGTTTAACGCATTACCTGATGTCTCACGTATGCTTTTCCATCACATTTCCTCACTAAGGATAACATCAACAACATCATCGAATTTTAAAGTGTTTGAACCAGAGACATAGTTACTTACAACCATGACCAAGCTGTTTCAGTTTTCTGGCAATAAGAACAAGAGTAGAAGAGCCTTGACCTCATCATCAAAGTCCACTTTTATAGAACTTCGCTGATTAGTAACTATATTAAATTCATTTAAATGATTTGCAACGAACCCACCTTATGATATCTTCATATTAAATAATCTCTTCATTAGAAATACCTTATTGGACATCGAGGGTTTTTCATACAGTTTATCCAATGCATCCATCAACTCCTTCATTGTATTTTCTTTTGAAATATTGAAAGCCATCGACGCTGCCAGGCTCAATCATATCATTCCTAGTGCATTTCTGTTCAGAACCTCCCATTCTTCATCCTTCATGGCCGTTAGCTTCTTTGATATTCCACCCAATGGTAGGAATATATCCTTCTGATATAAATAATCTTCCATATGCATCTTCCATAACTGGTAGTTTTGGCCGTTAAATTTCTTGACCCTAAACTTTCCATATTCCTCCATTTCTCCCACTCGAACTAGGAACCCTCTTTTCCTGCGAGTTACCTTTTGCTCTGATACCAGTTGTTACAAAAGCAGGATCACATAGCAATAAAAAAAAAAAATTTGCCAGGTCCTTATTTTTTATTATCCAACAAATGAAGGGATACAACCTACAACACACCTGCTGTAACTTCCTCTTCTTTCTCTCACAGTATCCTCACTCAGAATACAATATTCACAATGATACATACCCGCAATACAATTCCCTCAAGAAAAGAGGGTTTCCTTCTAGGGAAAAAAACCCTAACATAACTTCTACCGTAACTTCTGGGGGCCCGCTTTCCCCCATACCATGTAGGGGGGGAAACCCCCCCTGCACTCCCTCGTGTGGAGTGGTGTACAATCTTCCAAGGTGTAAATTCTTCATGGTGTATAAACACCGTTGAAAACAAAGACCTCTGAATCGAGAAGATAATCATGCTCCATAACCAACAGGTTACCTGTTCCATGCAGTCAAGGTTGAGCTTTGTTAGTGTCAACTATTCTGCTATCTCTGATGTGTCCAATAATGGTGGAAAGTATGGCCAAAGGAGGTCCACATTGAACACTGGGTGTAAGCTAAGGAAGGGAGGAATACTTGGCTCAAAAGCATTGCCACGCACAACCTTGGTGATGGTGTAAGGTCCATAGTGAAGTGGACAAAGCTTCTTAAGGGGTCATGTAAGGCGCTCTTTCTGCAAATGAAACCAAACCCTATCTCCCACATGAAAATTGTGCAACACCCAGTGTTGATCATGGTGCTACTTGTACTTAGCATTGGATTTTTGTAAAATATCATAGACTTGTTGGTGGATGTGCTGAATCCATTCAATAAACTTGGTTGCTTTGTTGGCCTTAGATTGAGCATGGGATGATTCTGCCTTTGTGGATGCAAGGGGCATTGTAACATCAATGGGATCCAATGGTTGAAATCCTAACCCCACCTGAAAGGGGTTATGGCCGGTCAAGCTATGGAGGGATTTGTTGTAGCTGTGTTGAACATAGGGGAGACTCTCATGCCATGTGCGTGGATGTTTTGAGTTGTACATGTGCAAGATATGCACGATCATTCCGTTGACGACCTCTATCTGGCCATCAATTTGGGGGTGGAAGGCGGTGGATTTGTTGATCTTGGTGTCCAAAAATGACTAGAGGTTTGACCAGAATGTGCTTAGGAACCTACTGTCCTGATCTGATATGATGATTTGTGGTATCCCAAAGTGTACCCACACCCATTCGAATAAGATATTGGCAGTGGCCTCCACTGCGATACTCTTCTTGTAGGCTGTTAGAATGGTTATTTTAGAAAATCGATCAACAACCACAAAAACATAGTCATTACCTTGCTTGGTTGAAAGAAGTCTAGACATGTAGTCCGTCGAGATGGATTCCCAAGGCTTGTCATGAGTAGGTAGAGGGGTGTACATGCCTTGATTCTTAGTGGCTAGTTTTGTAATGACGCAGGTAGTGCAGGACCTGATATACTTTCTGACATCATGTCGAAGTTTCGATGAATATAATTCTTCTATAGTACTTCCATGATATTTTCCATGCCAAAGTGTCCTACCATCCGACTGTAGTGAGCTTCCCAAATCAGCTCCTCATGTTTGCTTGAAGAAACACAGAGGTGGCATAAATGCCATAAAAATCCATCTTGAATATGAAAGTCAATGATAGTCATGCCTATGCCCAACATCTAGTAAGTGGTAGCGATGTCAGGATCATTCTTGTAGAGTTGGGGCCACTCTGAGGCCTCATGTCCACAAGAGTGGAGCACTGTGGTTAGGGATGAAACTGGAGGTCGAATGAGGCAATCAATGACATGCTTGGTGCTCTCAGTATTATATTTGATGTTGAGATGAAATTGCTAAAAATACGTGGACCACTTTTTATGGCGATCTTTCTGCAATTTTCCTTGTGTCTGAATGAACTATAGCGATTTGTGATCAGTGTGGACGACTGTCTCCTTCCCGAGAATGTAATGCTTCCATTGGAAGCATGATTGTACAATGGAATACATTTATTTTTCATATGTGGGGTACTTATGGACGACATATGATAGTGTCTCACTATGATAGGCCATTGGATGATTGTGTTGAGTGAGAACTGCACCCACAACATAGTTTGAAGCAATGGTCTCAATCTCAAAATGCTGGCAGATCAGGTAAGGAGAGCATTGGGGCTGAGCACAAATGATTTTTAAGATCATCGAATTCTTTTTGTTATTATTTTCCCCACACGAACTTTACCTTGCCACCACCCTTGGTCACTTGGCTGAGGACCCATGCAATATGAGAGAATCCCAACTCGAACCTACAATAGAAGTTGGCAAGTCCTAGGAAACTATGAAGCTTGATTAGTGTGGTCGGGGTTGGAT
The DNA here is from genome assembly GCA_010110895.2 of Picea sitchensis. NCBI lineage: Eukaryota > Viridiplantae > Streptophyta > Pinopsida > Pinales > Pinaceae > Picea > Picea sitchensis. The sequence goes on from SNQJ01S0104981.1 coordinate 49,842, forward strand.
AGTCTCTAATGACTTGGATCTAGGTTGGATCCACGTGCACACCATGCTCATCAACAATGTAGCCTAGGTATTGGACCATGTTCATGCCGAAGGAGCATTTTTCCAAGTTAGCATATAACTTGTGTTGCCACAGGGTGTGAAGGACTTTCTTAATATGCTGCAAGTGTTTCATCCAATTCTTGCTGAAGATGAGGATATCATCCAGATATACCACCACAAAAGAATTGATGAAAGGCGGTAATATATCTTCCATCAACCTCATGAAAGTTGTAGGGGATGACTAGCCATTCGAAAATAACTTCTTTGGACTTGAAAGCAGTCTTCCATACACCAGTCTATTCTATTGGGACTTGGTGGTATCTAGACTTTAGGTCAATATTACTGAAGTACTTGGGTCCCTTGAGCTGGTCCAAAATGTTGTTAATTCAGGGAATTTGATATTGGTTCCTAATTCTGATTTTTTTTAGGGCCCGGTAATCAATGCAGAGTCACCAAGTCCCATCTTTATTCTGCACGAGTACAATTGGGATTCCGCAGGGTGAGGAGTTGGGTCAGATGGGCCCCTTTTGAAGCAACTCTTGGATCTGGCACTTGATTTCCTCATTTTTCATCTGAGAGTATTGATAGACTGGACCATTGGGTAGAGGTGCACTGGGGCTTAGATCGATTGAGTGCTTGACTTGACAATGAAACGGTACCCCAATGGGTGAGGAGAAGATGCCTTTCTATTCTTCCACGACCTTGTCCACCTGCTTCTACTATGTGGATAGGCCCTGTGTAGAGGCCATGTACATGGATGTGACCTTATGTTCACTTTGAGAGCGAATCATGAAGAAGAAAAAATTCCCAGTCTGGGAAATGGCCTTCCTGCATTGCTTAGAAGAGATCAAAGAAATGGTGGTATGTGGAGCTACCTTTGGTATCCTATACAATTGTCTACCCAAAGTAATAATAACACTGTGAGGTCTAGACTCATATACAACATGTCGTTTCCACAAGTATGGTTGGTCTAAAATAAAATCACAAACTTCAAGGGGGGAAATATTACACAATACCTCATCCTTGAAGGGCTTGATGCTATAGGGCATACGATACTATTGGCTGACACAAAGATCTCTCCCTTCATTGATCAAGGAGGATCTCCACTTCCAATGAAGAAGTCTCAAAATTTTTTCTGCAGTATTATGGACAAGGTGTATTACACTTTACATACCAAGGCTAAAGCTCCGTTTTGGTAAAGGTGAAATGATTAACTATAAGTGATTAATACTTTTGAGCATAATATGCTCATGTATTTTTCAAGGAATTTGTAAAAAGGGAAATTCATTTTGTGTGAGAATCCACGTCACAAATTAGTTTCCTAGTTTTAAGGGGAAGTTGGGAGTCTCATGAGTTGGTTTGGGATTCTTCCTCATTTTATCACAAGTGGTTTCCTAGTCTCAAGGGGAAGTTAAGGGTCTCATAGGTTGGTTGAGATGGTTTCTCATTTTTTTCCTTGAGTTTTTATTAGATCCTAAATTTGTGGATTTTTTCTCCTTGAATTATGGAGTTAATGAAACTATATAAACTCCTTATGTAAGCTCTGATTTTCATCCCTTTATGAATCCCCTTTAGGGAGCTTGGAGAGAGAGCTCAAGAGAGCTTGGAAGAAAGGAATTTAGTCCTTCTAGTGTTTGAAGAGATATCACTTATGTGAGAGCCTTAAGTTCTCTTTGTGTGAGAGGAGGCTGCTCTGGGTTTTCATCCCTTTATGGAGCATGTGCCACATTTTGTGGGAAGGTTTCATCCCCTTCCTATAGGAAGGATAATAAATCAATTCACATTCCAAGTGGATTTAGAGATGTAACTAGGATGTATGGTGAATTATGTTATCACATGGGTGTCAAATTATATGTGTGAGTTTTGATTGCATTCTCGCTTGAGTAAGTAGAGATTTACTTACACATATGCACATAATTATGACAATTTTGCTCATGTTCATATGCAATTATTAGAAATTATTTTACTCGTGTGCACATGCAATTAATTGTCTGTAAAAGATCCTCATCGTATATTTTTGTATAGAAATATCTCACAGAAAATCCTGGATCATTGGTGGAGCCACCGGATGGTGTAGGGATATGGGTGTGGTGTTGTCGATAGGTCCAACCACTTGAAAACCTCTACTAAGATCAAGTTCTTTTGATTTCTGTTATAGACAATGAAATGCAATGGTCATCGTTCACCCACATCTGCAAGTGAAAAAGGCACTCACATTCCTCTGTTTCTTCAGGTTCACTTGGCTGGACCTTGATAGTTGCAACGGTGGGACTGGGTTCTACATCGATGATCCACTTCCCCTTGTCTGAATCTGAATCAGAGTCAAAACCTGCCTATGACTTTGAGGCTTTCTACTTGACCACCAATGATGCTTCGAGCGAAATTCGTTAGTGTTATGCCTTAGGATTTTATGCAATTCACACCACTTCCCAGTGTCTTTCTTCATCTTCTCAATACCCTTCTTTGTTTGTATCTTGGACTGGTTGTCCTAAGGGGGTCCATACTTGATTTGTCCTTTTTTCTATGGGTTGGGGATGCCTTTTCCCTGCTTCTACTGTGAGGAATTTGCATACCTAAACTCCTGCTTCTCCTGTTTATATTTCTGCTCGATTTTGACAACATATCGATAAGCCATGCCAAGTGACAATATGTCTAGAAACTCCATTTATTTCTGGATGTATTTATGCATACCACCATGGTACTTGAGCACCAGATGTTGTTCAAAGTCTTTTATACCCAACTTGGTGCACAAGGTATGGAAGACGTTTGTGAACTATAGCACTGTCTGGTCCCTTTCCTGTCGCAATGTGGTCTACCTCTTATACTAGTCATCGTAGCTTCCAACAGGGTAATATTGTTCCTTAATCACATCCCTGAAAGAATCCCAAGTGGGTCACTACAAATATTGTGGATTCCTCAATGGTATTTTTCCCACAGTAAGTCTCCCACCAATCTTTGACATGGGAGACAACCTTAAGGAGTGAAAAGGTAATGTTTTCTCTATTGAAAAAATTATGGACCGAAAAATACCCTTCTAGTATATTCAACCATTTATCTAGAGAATCCTCATCTATCTGACCTTCAAATACAAGAATATCAAAACTCACTTGTAATTTGAAAGGGGCGGCACCTCCAAAGTGGCTGTTTTATGGAGATGCATCAACTGTTGGCAGCCATCGAAGGATTTGTGCAAAAATGTCCATCATCTCATTCCTTTGTCGTGCGAGGGATTTGTTGAGCGATAGTTTAAAATGATCTCCTACTCCCTCATCTCTCTTTTCTTCTACCATAGTGGGCCGTTAGGTTTGACGAGGATGGTCTCACAAAGGCTCGACTACTTTGAGTCCCAAGTCATTGTATCCCGACCTTGTTGGGGACATGCACAGAGAAATAAATAAAGAGCAGACCACCCTAATACCACTGATCCAGATTTATAAATGGAATAAAATGAAATACACACACACACACACACACACACACACACACACACACACACACACACACACACATATATATCAAAGAAACACACATAAATATAATGAAAATTGACTTCTATCAATAAAGAGAACATGCTGAAACTGTAAAAATGCAGAATGAAAGAAATTTGCTTGAATGGTGGAAGCTTATCTATGAGAAAATATGTGATAGCTACGCTCCTTTGTAATAATATGAGTACAATGAGGCTCCAAAGGCCTTTTTATCATAAATCATAAATGATAAAACCCTAAACATCCAAAACCCTAACCTCGAGAGATGAAACACCAAAAGGTTTGTGGGTCCCGATGGGGGTAGTTGATACGTTAACTTCCCGAGGGCGTAAATTTTGCATACTATCTTCATTTGGGGTGCTCGATACATCATCAAAAATTTCTATCTGAGAAGAACACATTCCGATCAGACGAGGAAGAAAATATTAGCATCGCTTGGGCCGCGAAAAGTAAAAAAAACATTGTTTAGGGCCTCAAAACGGCCTCGGAAATTCAAGACCCGAAAAACTGTAAGAAAACTGCCAAAATGAAAAACCGTCCTTTGAGCTAGTGGAATAGGTGGGTGGCCATCGATATCCACCTGGATCAATATAGGGGTGGGGATGGGGGTGAGGGGAGTTAAGATGAAAAACATATACCCTCATATAAGGGTGGGGGGATTTAATATGAAAAACATTATTATTTTTTTCATATTAAATCCCCCCACCCCATCGTCATATGAGGGTATATGTTATATGTTTTTTATATTAACTCCCCCCACCCCCACCCCTCATATATGGGGGTGCGGGGGAGTTAATATGAAAAAAATTTACCCTCATATGAGGGTGGGGGTGGGGGGATTTAATATGAAAGGGTGGGGGAATTTAATATGAAAAACATATTACTATATGTTTTTTATATTAAATCCCTCCACTCCCACCCTCATATGAGGGTATATGTTTTTCATATTAACTCCCCCATGGGGGTGAGGGGAGATAATATGAAAAACATATATAATGTATGTTTTTCATATTAAATCCTCCCACCCCAAACCTCATATGAGGGTATATGTTTTTCATATTAACTCCCCCCATCCCCACCCTGACATATGGGGGGATTTAATATGAAAAACATAGAGTTAATATAAAAATCATATACCCTCGTATGAGGGTTGGGGTGGGGGGATTTAATACGAAAAACATGTATGATTTTCATATTAACTCCCTCCACTCCCACCATTATATATGGAGGTATATGATTTTCCTATTAACTCCTCCCATCCCCACCCTCATATATGGAGGTGTGGGGGAGTTAATATGAAAAACATATATAATATATGTTTTTCATATTAACTCCCCCTACCCCCACCCTTATATGAGGGTATATGTTTTTCATATTAACTCCCCCCACCCACACCCTCACCAATGAGGGATATTTAATATGAAAAACATATATAATATATGTTTTTCATATTAAATCTCCCCACCCCCATCCTCACCCTCATATGTATATTTTTTTCATATTAACTTCCCGCACCCCGACCCTCATATATGCAGGTGCAAGAGTTTTAATATTAAAAACATATATAATATATTTTTTCATATTAAATCCCCCCTGCCCCCTCCCACCCTCACCCTCACCCTCACCCTCACCCTCATTTGTATATGTTTTTCATATTAACTCCCCGCACCCTCATATATGCAGGTGCGGGGGAGTTAATATGAAAATCATATACATATGAGGGTGGGTGTGGGTGGATTTAATATGAAAACATATATTATATATGATTTTCATATTAAATCCCCCCACCCCCATATATGGGGTTGGGGTAATATATGTTTTTTGATATTAACTCCCTCCACCTACACTCTTATATGGGGGGTAGGGGGAGTTAATATGAAAAACATATGGGGGGAGTTAATATGAAAAACATATACATATGAGGGTGAGGGTGGGGATATTTAATATGAAAACATATATTATATATTATTTTCATATTAATTCCCCCCATATATGGGGGTTGGGGTATATATGTTTTTTGATATTAACTCCCTCCACCTACATCCTCATATGGGGGTGAGGAGAGTTAATATGAAAAACATATATTATATATGTTTTTCATATTAACCCACCTCACCCACATATGAGGATGGGGGTGGGGGGGAGTTAATATAAAAATCATATATTATATATGTTTTTTCATAATAACTCCCA
>SNQJ01S0104981.1:58113-78803 GCA_010110895.2 Picea sitchensis
ATATATTCCATATTAACTCCCTCCACCCCCACATGAGGGTAGGTTGAGGGTGAGGGGAGTTAATATATATAATCAAGCGTCGGGATGGATGATCCTTATTCATTTATGGACTTAGATGCTCCGGGACTCCGGGATATTACAACTCTCGAGTCGTTCAACTCCCCCAGAGCGATACCTGCAGAAATGCTTACACCATCCTTCCACTGCTTGATCTAACGATTGAGAAAAGTCCTGAAGGAATATTAGATTGACGGTCTACATGAATTTGCGACTTCGGCCTTTGATACTTTCACTGGTAGAGACGCTGGACACCCCCGGAGGCCATACTCCCAGAGATGACATGGCATGCTAATGTCACCTATGGTGACGTGGACCCATGGCATGTGTGCCACGTGTCACTAAAAATGAATAGGTTGGGGTCCAAAAGGTACTGAATCTGGGTGACACGTGTCCCCACATGACATGCCTACCACATGGCCTACAACACATCATCAATCAAACAAACAGTTCACATTCCTTTTCTCTAGATCTGATGGCTTGCGCGATTTCATGAACTGTGGCTTTGCACTTCGTGGCTTCGACACTTCGCAGTTTCAACACTACGGGGCTTTGGTACTTCATGGATTTTCCCATTCTCCAGTAATCGCCAAAGTAGAAAAGTTATAAAGTCCCAGGACTTCGCTATCCTTCCACTTCATATCTATGACTCACATTACTCCTGAATTCCTATTAGATCGGACGACCGATGAGACTTCGACCTTTTCACACTTCTGCCTTGTCTCCAATAATCACCGAAGCAACGAAGTTCCAGAGTGTTCCATCTCCTACTTGGATTTGATCAACTACTATGATTGCTCCCGAGATCCAAAAGGGACGACCATGATTCTATGATCCTTTACAAAGGATCACCGTTTGCACGACACTATGGCTTCTGTGCGATCTTTGCAGTGCTATCTTTCCTGAGATTTAAGATTGCAAGGACATATCCATTCTTAACCATAATACCATTTCCACAGTTCCAGCTCATACCAGTCCGATGTTTCAACCTGAAGCTATGATACCAATATGTAACGTACCCAACCACTCTAGGTTGGGCTATGCTACTTGAATCTGTAACATACCCAACCACCCACAGGCTAAGCATGCTACCTCAAAGCTCTCTTCTGAACTAATTTCAAATTCTGATAAATTTTTAATTAATAAAGAGGCATGAAATATTCACATGCAGAGTTCAAGATTCATGCTACAACATAAAGAAATGAGACATATGTCATGAACAACAATAACAAACAAGCATGAATATTATAGATACAAATTTCATAGATAAATAAATACACAACATAAAATAATTATATAGGTAAATGAAACCATGATAGAGAGCAATTATATTTAATGAAATAAATCACCAATTGGCTGCAGACCAAGGAGGTTCCACCCAACCATGGACACCGTTGTTCCAAGTCTCAACATCAATGTCACTCTTGAGACAGGGCTATGAATCCACAAGGATGGTTCCAGAGTGTCACTCAACTTCCCAAACTAGTCAACACTAAATCTCTCACATGCTACTCAACACACAAATCAATCCAAAGTACACCAACTCTCTTCTACCTAGCCTGCACAACTCAAGAGAATGGACCCCTTCTCTGCCACACAGTCCCTCAGGATGTCCACCTCCTTCCAGGGCTGCAGTGCATCTGGTCAAGAATTCTCCATGTTGGGACTCTCAGGATTCACAACTATGGGAAAAAATTAACGCATGCCAATGCATCTCAGACATGCAGGCGTTAATTAATGGCTGTAATACACCAACATTCATTATAGCCAAAAAAACCATGGCTCCTCTCCAACAATTTGTTTTTCTTTCCCATGCCAAAATATGAATGAAGAATGACGAGTGGGTGAAAGAATGAATGGAGAAAGAACAAAATGAACAGTGTGAACAATGGACAATGAATAATGAGTGGGTGAGTGAAGAAGAAGAAGAACCCCCCAAACAGAGCAAATATGGGTTTATATAATTCTTGGAATTAGAGAACCACATGGCCTTCCCCCAAGAAGCTCATGTAATTGATATTCTCCATTAAAACAAAAATGGGTAAGTAAAATATAAAATAAATACTTAGCCTTTCAAGCCCCCTCTCTTGTGGAATCATAACCCCCCTATAACTCTTGTCCTTGTCCATCTAGCAGCCAATGATGCATTTATTATTAATAATGATCAAAGCATTACATTTCCTAGGAACACATGCATCTTTTAATTGTTTGGGCACTCTAGCCTTTCATAAATTCACAAAATACATTATTTAATATGGGGCTCAAAACCATGGTATTACAGATACTTAAATCCAGTATTGGTTACAAAGATTTAAAAAATATTTCATTTCTTCTCATTACTTCCAACATATTAAGAAAAATTCATTTGCAATGATACGACAGCTGGGACCTCCAATATTTTTCATCACATTCATGAGTATAGAGCATCAATGGCATGAATTGGTATGTACCTTTGATGGATTTGTATAGGAATAGAAGAAATGAAAAGCACTCTAAAACATTGGAAGACAAGGACATCGATTACCTGATAAGAAAGGACCCAGTTACTTGTACTCGTTACTATAGACATAGAATAAATGCTTTGAAGCAATTGATATGTCATGATGAAAGATTTTTTGGGAAAGTATCAAACAATTAATTTCTGGCAGAGTTTCAAAATAGAGGAAGCAAGCATGAACATGGACTGTTGTGGATAGAAGATGCACCCATATATGGAAAGGACAATAATTTAGAAATTGCAACGTTGTTGGACAAGTACATAACATGTGACACATATCATCTGCATCCCGATCTTGCCAAATTGCATAGGCATTTCCATACAAGAAGATGTAAGAAATGAAATAATTCACATTATTGATACAACTTCCCTATGCCACTAATGAGAATGACAATGATTCTTGAACCAATTGAATTTCCAGACAACGTTGTTGAAGAAATGTCAAAGTTGTTGTTTTCATCGCTAGACCAAAAAAACTATGACAATCTAATTACTTTCAAAGACTTCTTGATGGAAATGGGAGTAATATAGGACGAGTACTTGCTGCTAATACAATGCACACTAAAACAACCCACAATATTCCTGAAACAAAAACCTTCACATATTTGGAACAACAACTTTGCAAAAGACAGGGCAAAATTTTGGAATGCAAATATAGATGCACAATTTGTTTTGAATGCATATGTGGCAACATCATATTGCAGTTAATATATGAATAAAGTTGACAAATCTATGAAAAATTCATTTAGAAGGATTCACAAAGAACATGAAAAAAACAGAATTGATGCTATGCAAATCATACGTATGCTTGGAAATACAATGTTCAATATTCAACAAATGTCTATGTAGCAAGCAATCCATATTGTGCTTGCTCTCGCACTGAACATCAATTCAAGACCATGTATCTTTATAAACACATCTCCAATATATCAACATACATTTGTCCTTAAGCTAACATTTTTATTGAAACAAGAACATGTCGACTCATAAGATGTGATGTGAAACTCTATTATTGATTACTATATTGAACGACCACATGCCATTAAGAACATCCGCCTTGCTGAATTTGTCTCCAAGTACAAAAACGATGGTACATACATATCGAAAAGGAAAAAACCAAGTATGATACGATTCGCCAAATATAAAAAGTACGTTGATTGTGATTTTTTTTTGTAGAGAAAAACTATTGCTACATGTCCCGTTCAAAAAAAGTGAATGTACATTAAATCATAACTGGCCTACATGGGAAGCTGCTTATTGTTTCCATGAAACTAGAGTACAAGCTAATGAAGCTAATTTTACATACAATGTCAATCCAACCTGAGGTGATATGGAAATTGTGATTCTACAAGTTGACAATGATCTTCTCAACATTGATGGTACATTATCCAAACAAGGAACATGCACGGTTGACTATGAATAGTACGATTTGCAACTGGATATGCAATGCATTGGAGGGAAAAGTAGAAAAATAATAACTAATCTTGGATTCCAAGTTGTAGGCCATACATTTTTGCTTGAAAATAGTGAATATTACAGACTTGGAAGAATGATGAATAGAGAACAACAAGAAATCATCAAGGACACTGCGCTAAAGAAGTCCAAGCAGTGACTAGACCAAGTTCTACCGGTACAAATTGACCCAGTTACTTAGACATTTCCAAACACCTAGCACTGGCTAGTTTCTCCAATGACCATGACCACAGTCATGTTCGTGTCTCATTCATCCCGCTTGGCAATGAGGAAGACCTGAACAACTAGAACCGACAAGAGGAACATATCCCAGAATGGATTGACTAGGTTCAACAAAGGTGTTGATCCATGGTGACACAGAGAGAATATGTTGTTTTAGAAAGTTGAAGCTTCATAGTACCTTCAAAGCATAGTTCAAGAAACTCTTTGGTTATGCTAAGAATCTTGCTATAGAACTATAGGTTGTGTCCCTTTTCCAACAGTTTCCTTCTTAGCGTCAACTGATGTGTGAATGAGAAACATAGGATAGTGTTCACATTTGGTCTACGATAGTTAATTTCTCCACATAGATTGGATGACCACACATTTCTTGAGTAAGTGCAAATCATATGTCTAAGCCGTGGTTGCAACTTGAGACAACTTTTCCAATATGTGGAGTAGATCTGGAGGTGGAAACTTTATTTGGTCTAGATTTGTCCTGACTCTTGACCTATACCTGATTCTATTTGAATTGGAGTGAAGAAGGATAAACGTACTTCATCCTACAACCCAGAAATCAAAGCAATGACTAGACCAATTTCTACAGCTAGAACTTGGCCTAGTTACTCGGGGAGATGGAAATGGCTAGCACCGAGTAATTGGTCCAATGAATAGGACCATCGTGATCCTTGTGTTTCATTCAACTTTCTTGGTAATGAGGAAGATTTGGACAACTAGAAACGATAGAGGGGGCAGTCCCTAGAATCGAGCGACGGGCTTCAACAAAGGTGTTGATCCACGGTGACATGGAAAATATATGTTGGATTAGAGAGCTGGTGTATTGTAGTAGTTTCAAAGGACAATTCAAGCATTTTTTTAGCTATTCCAATTATCTTTCTCTTTAACTTTAGGCTGGGTCCCCTTCCCAACAATTTCGTTCTCAATGTAAATGGACCGTGAACTACTCAAAATTGCATGCCTATTAGCAAAATCCATGGATGTGAGGAGTTTGGGATGGAACCAAAATTCCTGGGATAAATGGGTGTGATGGATGAATGAATGTTGGTGTTGCTCAAATGAAAGGGGATGGGAACTCTATTTGTGGAGAAATGAGCGTTGGGTGTGAATATTGTGGTCATGGAAAGTCGTATAAATAGCCCAGAAGACAATAAGAAATTGGTGCTGACTTGTTTCCATTTTCTATCCAGTTCCATGCGCTAGTGTTCTTGAGGAAATACCTTGTAGTTTGGATATGGGTTTCTTTAATTCTATGTCTCGTGCTAACGATTCACCATGTTACCGATGGCCCTTCCGTAGGCTAGCGCCATAAATGATCACATCCACTATATGTGTGTGATTTGGCTAGATTAGATTGCTTGAAACTTCTGTGCTTCCAAATGCTTCCTAGCCCTTGGATCTCCTGTGCCAACCTACTGTCATGTGTGCTTCCCATAGCTTCACATGTTTGTTAATGTCTGCCAAATCTATCGGCTTGTTAACTTATGTTGTTTCCTTGTGTGACTATAGCAGGTGCTATCCTGGTAATGGATCTGCAATAATACCTAATCTGTTCTTCATTATATGCTTCGTGTCCTGATCTGGTACTATGCGTCATTGGCTTGTGCAATGCTTTAATACTTCACAATGAATTTGACCTGTATTCGTCAAACTATCACTTTGCCAGTGTTCAATCCATAGGATATTTTTTTGGTCTAAGCAGCATGAGAGTAATCAACACATAGGTAGATATCTATAGGCTCTATTTTTTATACATCACAAATAAATAGGATCATGTGGCTATGCAATTTGGAAATTGCTATGTTCAATTGAAGTAAAGTAGTAATACCTGGAATCGAAGCAACGAATGTTGCAGATCCAAGTGCAAAAGGTACAGTCACATGTCGAGCAAGTATCGATGTGCAATAGAAAGAATTGGAAAGGTATCTATATTATAATGTAAATTGTGCAGCTGGGCAAAACATATATCGATCCTGTTGTTCATATTGCTTATTTTGTGTAATTGCTATAGGACTATGCAACTCTGCAAGTCTGAATATTTTCTAGATAGAGGACTTGATCAATCAAACAAAATGACAAGGAAACGATATGAAATTTCCATTGTCAACGCTTAATCATTTATATTCTAATGTATTTTAAGTCAAATTATATCATGCTTATAGTATTCTATATATCAGCTGCAAATGTTTGAGACATATGAACACCGCTTAAAAATACAATCAGCATAAGACATGCAAAAAAATGTGTTTTGCACAACACAATCGACAATTATGACCCAAGTGACAAGAAAAGTAGTCAAATATCTGGAAAAAAATAACTGCATCAACAAAAGTTGTAAGTATAGATTCACAACTCTAACTACGAATTTCATATACAAGATATTTAAACACACACACACACACACACAGTTTAAATTATTGAATTTTGTATTGTCTAAATAGGTGTAAACAAGTTCAAGGTACATCATTTCTAGCAAATGCATATTCCCCTCCATTTCGATCTGTCTGTGCAATCTGCAGTTCTCTTGCACTGATCTGCTTTTTGGCTTGAGAGAAATGCCATATGGAATACATTTGCAAAAAAATTCGAAGTGTTGTTTATATGCCATGCAATTTTTTACTGCATGGAAAATTTACATTGAAGCATATAGTGTGGCTCCACATGTCACATAGATAGTAAACAAAAACAACGTTGTGATGCATTTGCAATGAGTTCTATGTATTGTTTTCCATTTTTTTGCATAGAAAGTACAACCATAATTTAATTGTTTGTTAAGTTGATCTAAATGCTGATGCATGCAATATATACATTGTATATAGATGTTATCTATATAGTTCTCATTCTAGCAATAATATCTGCATTGTATATGCACTTTATATCGACGTATTTACTGGCCATTGTTAACATTGCACTGTCCTTGTATTGAAATTTTACAATTAAACTATTTGAAGATAGTGAATTGAGTTGTTTCACTAACATTTATATATTGAACACATTGTGAATTTTTTTTCCGCTTCAATTCAATTATTGCAAACCTTGAAGAACTATACAAGCTTTGCATATCATTTTTTTCCAGTTCTTTCTTAACACAACATATCTGTTTCTAAATTCTTTCTTCCATCTGCTTCAGTCAATTGTTTTCTTCTACGTCTGTTCCAATGCATTTTAAATCCTTGAACATGTGATAATACAACTTCCATAGTTAATACCCGTTTCAAGTGATTTGTTTCATGATTTGCAAAGTGTTTCATGGTTTGCAAAGAAAAAATTTAGTACAACGTGGGTGCGAGGATTTCTAAATAAACGATTTATATTGCTAGGACCCAGTTAAGTAACTTCTATGCAATCATTGACTGAATATAATTGTGAACATATATCAACTATAATAACTTTTCTTGCTGCACATTGCTATCAATCCTAGATTTACATACGCAGGAAATCAATTAACATGCAAGTTTTGCTTTCTTAGATAAGTTGCAAATAAAATGTCCTTTGGAAATTGTTTAAAGTACTGGAAGTGCGGCATGTTGGTGTGATGAGTTATATGAATTCTCCGCACAAGTGTTGAAGATATAATAAGCGTTGGTTGTATGAGCGCCATGCCTATGTGAAGCAACCTCTGCGAAATCCCCAATTGTGGAAGATATGGCTTCGAGCAATTGCTTTCTTCTAATGTTCCAATGCATTTTAAAGCCTTGGGCAGAAGTATTGGAAATGTGGAAGTGCAGTCATCCACTGCAGTGTGGTGACTTGTACAAACTCACCACACACATATTGAAAATATACTAAGTCTTGCTTATGCAGCTGTAACGCCTGTGCGAAATGCGGAAGTGTAGAAGATATGGTTCCCTACTAGTGCACATGTATTGATATTTTCATATGCAAGTGTAATGGTTATATGGTTCATTTGTGTAGAGCGTACTTGAAATAAATTCAAGTGAACAATATTCTTAAAGTTAAACATATGCATAAAAACATTTTTTTCCCTTTATATGGTCATTTTTTTTATTATAAAAAACATTGTTACTTAAAATAAATTCAACTCAACAATATTTTTTAAGTTGAATATATGCATAAAAGCATTTTCTTCTATTTATATACTTATTTTTTTATAATAAACATTGTTTATTAAAATAAATTCAACTATGTATCGAGAGCTAGTTGCAAAATCTTAGAATATGAAATTGCCATAAATAAGTTACCTATGGTGCAAAGCACATTGCTGGTCAGAACCCTTGCTATGGAGCTATTGAAAGTATGGAGTTGCAAAGTGAGACAGTCCAAGACAATGGGTCATATGGATTATCCACACAAGGGTTCAAATTAGACTAGTGTTGGTTGTGTTGGGGATATGCCTGTGTAGAACATGTATCTGTGCGGATGACATATCTATGCCAAAGATAAATTTGTATGAAAGATGTATCTGTTTAACAATATTTTTTAAGTTTAACATATGCATAGAATCATTTTTTAGTTTATATACTTTTTCTTAATATATGTATATATGTAAGTGCATTTTGGAATGATGGATCGTATGCATTATGCGCACAAGGCTTCAAATTAGACTAAGTGTTGGCTGTGCGCGAGATATGCCTGTGCACATGTGTAGAACATATATCTATGCAGAATATGTCTCTGCAGAAGATATATCTGTGTGGAAGATATATATGTTTAACAATATTTTTAAGGTTAAGCATATGCATAGAAGCATTTTGTTTGCTTTATATACTTATTCTTTAATATAGGTATATCCATAAGTGCATTGATATATCTAAAAAAATAACACTGTGATGTTAATGTTTGTTGGAAATCGACTTTCATAGATTGTTGGGAAGACATTCAATCTCAGCATCAAGGTTTTCTTACCTTTTCATTTGGTTATATTAAGTTTCACTATTTATTTATTGTGCAAAGAACTCTACACATTCTGTTTCTCACAATTTTAACATGCAAATAATTTGCGTTGTTCCTGCCCATTTTAGCCTCTAAACACTTTACAGTGCTTCTCGCATATGCCAACCTCCCCATTGAACACTTATTTACATTTCTTCCCGCATATGCCAACATTCACATTAAACACTTCACTTATTTACTAAGTTTTATTTCACATTGAACACTTTACCTTTTTGTTTATGTTTTACAAAGTTTTATGCAAAGTTTTTTCACTTCAAAGACTTTACATTTCTTCCGACATATGCTAATCTCCTGATTGAACATTTCACTTATTTACTAATGCATATTGTGTAGATATGGTTATAAAAAAATGCTTCACACAACTAATCGAGTCCTAGAAAATAAACTTGTCAAAAATTAGCTAGTTATCATGCAAATTACATTGTTGGTTAGTATCTGTGCTATGGAACTATTACAAGTTTAGACTTGCAAAGTGCCGCAGTGCAGGGAGATGAGTGATATGAATTACTTGCACAAGGGTTCAAATTAGACTAAGTGTTTCCTATGCGGGGGATATTCCTGTGCGGACATGCGAAATGTGGAGTTGCAAAGTGCGGCGGTGCTGAAAGATGAGTGATATGAATTACCCATGTAAGGGTTCAAATTAGACTAAGTGTTGCATGTGCGAGAGATATGCCTGTGCGGAAGCGTGGAAGATACATCTATGTGGAGTTGCAAAGTGTGGCAGCGCCAGGAGATAAGTGATACGAATTACCTACATAAGGGTTCAAATTAGACTAAGTGTTGCATGTGTGGGGGATATGCCTGTGCGGATGTGTGAAAGATACATTTGTGCAGAGTTGCAAAGTGTGCCACTGTCGGAAGATGAGTGATATGAATTACACACACAAGGGTTCAAATTAGACTAGGTGTTGCCTGTGCGGGGGATATGCCTATGCGGACATGTGGAAGATACATTTGTGTGGATGATTTTTCTATGCCGAAGATATATCCGTATAGAAGATTTGGGTCAAGCATATGCATAGAGGAATTTTGTTCATATATATATATATATATACCTAAGTGCATTGAGATATCTAAATAGTTAAAAGACTTTGATGTTACTGTTTTCTCGCTATTGATGTTTACAGGTTGTTAGCATGGCATTCAATCTCAATACCAAGGTTATATTACCTTTACATTTGGTTATATTAAGTTTCACTATTTTCCTATTGTGTTGAGAACTCTACCCACTCTGCTTCCCACAATTCTAACATGTGGATACTTTGCATTGGTTCCTACCTATCCTAACCTCCAAACACTTTACATTTCTTCTTGCATATGATAACCTCCCCATTGAACATTCACTTCTTTACATTGCTTCCCACATATGCTAACCTCAACATTGAACACTTCACTTATTTACTAAGTTTCATTCCACATTGAACAATTTACCTTTTTGCTTATATTTTACAAAGTTCTATGGAAAATGTTTTCATTGCAAATACTTTACATTGATTCTCACAGATGCTAGCCTCCTGATTGAACATTTAACTTATTTACTGATATAGAGTGTTGAGATATGGTTATAGAAAAATGCTCTGCACGATTGGTGGAATCTTAGAAAATAAAATTGCCATAAATCAGCTGGTTATCGTGCAAATTACATTGCTAATCAGAATCTATGCTATGGAACTATTGGAACTGTGCAGTTGCAAAGTCTAGTAGTGCGACAAGTTGAGTGATATGAATTATCCACACAAGGGTTCAAATTAGACCAAGTGTTGACTGTTCAGAAAATATGCCTTGCAGATGTGCATAAGATATATCCATGTCGACGATATGTCTGTGACGAAGATATATCTGCGTAGAATATATATATATATGTTTAACGATATTTTTTTAAGTTAAGCATATGCATAAAATTATTTTGTTCACTTTATGTACTTATTTTTTAATATATGTGTATATGTAAATGCATTTACATATATAAAAAGTTAAGACTTTGGTCTTAATGTTTGTTGATTATCTAGAATTGTATTAAATTCTTCTGTCAATACACCATGCTTCCAAATTTGTTACTCAAAATACTTTTTACTTACCAAATTTTCACATTGCATAGAGTCCGCACATGTATATCCCCGACAGAGCCAATACCTTACTACTTGTATTTTCAACCCTTGCGTGAACAATTCATTGCTGATGCACACATAGTTGCCACTTCCATAATTTGTCATTTCCAATGGTTCCACACCAACGATTCTAACAAGATAGGTAATTTGCACCATAGCCGATCCATTTATGACAGTTTGATTTTCTCCTATTTGCAAAAAAAATTGAAAGTTATTTATCACTTGTTCGAAGTAAATATGGCGCTTTCCTATGGCCTGCTTAATGGTTTCTATTTGTGGGTCATCGTATTCTGTAAGTAAATTACCCGTGGAAACGACATTTTACTTAATGAACCAAATGCAATTTGTCTTAAAGAAATTACACCTCGGTATCTTCACTACCATCGTATCTCTGCAATCATCATAACCATAACTTATTGACTAAGTTTTGCTCCACATTAAACACTTTAATTTTTTCGCTAATTTTTACAATGTTTTGTGATAAATGTTCTTACTTGTTTTTACTTTATTCTTATCATTGTCTTCTTTGCATAAACAATAATGCTATTCTACTTTATTATATGAATTATCTCTTTGCAAAGACTATTAATTGCCTATGCACCATGACAATAATTTTATGTAAGATTTTGCACAAGTGTTGTGATTAGAAGAAGGAACCTTTTGTGCTTGTGGGACATGTACTAGCTCTTGCCATCCAATAACTACAATGCAATTCTTATATAAAATTGTTCTACCAATGCACTATTCTTCAAAAATTTCTTGGTGAAAATCCTTTTTACTTATTCACTTTTCACATTGCGTGAAGTATTTTTCCATTGCGATATCCCTGTATGCCACACATCTATACCTTCCACATGTTTTCACTCTGCACATGTATATCGCCTGCATAATCAACACTTCACTACTTTATTTTCAACCCTTGTGCCCATGATTCATGGTTGATGATCACACAATTGCCACTTCGACAATTTGGCATTTCCAATAGTTACACACCAACATTCTAACAAGCCACATAATTTTCATGATAACCAAGTCATTTACGACACCTTTATTTGCTACCATTTGCAAAATAATGAAATTTATTTACCGCTTGTGCAAAGTAAATGTCACACTTTTCTATGAGTGTTTAGTGCTCTCCATTTATGGCTCGTCATATTTTGTAAGTAACTCACGTGTGGAAACAACATTTTAGTAAAAGCAACACAACCATACCTATCACAATTACTGCCCTCTTCAAACGTAATAGTTTTATGATGAAGATCCTAAGAAGCCACATAATTTTCACTATAATCGAGGGATTTATGAGAACATAATTTGCTCTAATTTACCAAGAAAGAACAATTAGGTAATAGTACTCATGCAAAGTAAATGTACCACTTTTCTATGACCTAGATAATGGTTCCCATTAATGATTACCCATGTTTCAAACATAGTTCATATGTGTGAAAAGGACTTTTTGGTGAATACACACCATGCAGTTTGCTTTAAAGCAATTAGACCTCGCTAATATACTATTCACAAGGCTCACCTATACCAAAGTTAATTAAAAAAGAAACACTATGGACAATAGAGGAGGGAAAGAGCCCCTTTGTGGTGATATTGTTAATTCACTAGCCAGGGAAGAGTAGAATTTCCAATGGTCTTCCTCGTACCAATGGTTCTTGAAAAAGTCACCAGATGAAAAGAAAAATGATAGACTCTAGACCACAGGCCTGGTCAATGCTGGTTGTGTCCTTGAAGTCTTTGACTTCAAAGAAATCATGACCTGGTGTGCTCGAAGGTTTGACTCAAGGACAATGATGATTAAAGTGACAAAAAAAAAGAATCTAGTGGTCCTTACTCTGACGCTGTTCAATAAAATGCTTCATCTTCCATATGCAAATAAAAATCTTAAGCTTGCCGATGCATATGCCTTCCTAGCTTCTCAAGTAGGTGGCACCAATGTATTGAGAGAATTTCTGCTACCTTCTGCAAGCATGCCCACCGACATTTCAACAATCGATATAACCTTGCTACAAGAACCATACCATGAATTTTCATGGTTGTTCGCCTATGTCACTATCCACAAGTCGACTTCACACATACCTAGGTCAGGTCTATATGCATTGTACTTTTCGTTTCGTAAGGATGCCATGTTTGATTGGGCAGAGGTCATATCAAATGAAATTTGTTTTCAATTAAGTAACTACTGCTAATATACACAACGAGCCAGTTCATTTCTAGCACTGGGTGCTATGAAAACATAAAGAAAATTTTGATTTTTACATTGTTCAAGATACGTTTTTTATAGAGTTCAGAAACATCTTGGTTGGGGTAGAATCCAAGATAATAACACATGAAGCTGGAGATTTTCTTAAGGGAAAGGGCATATGCATTCAAGAGAAAAACCATACTTACATCTTCTTGTATGGTTGTCAAGAAAAACCGCTTCTACTTCCTATATTTGTTTGCAATAGATATTTTGTTGTCGAATTTTGCTGCCAGTATAAAGCCTGGTGTATTTTATTTGAAAGAAAGAGAAAAAAAAATTCAATACATTGCCTCTTCAAGTTGGGGACACAATGGTTAGGAATATAACACATATGAAACAAGTCTCAGAGACACTTAATATGTTTAATCTAAAAGAATCACATCATGAGGGCCTGTTCTCATGACATTTAACATTGATAAGGTACGACAACCTTTTTACAATATTTGATGAAGAAACTGTCAAGAATCCATAAAAAAAGGACAAGAATGAAATAAATGATTGGTTGTTGACATAAATAAGCTCAAACACGAGAAGCCATGGCAAACCAAGACGAAGGAGGAGAAGCAGTGCTAATGTCCACTCTTCTTCCAATCACCAGCCACTTAAGAGCTCCTCCTCTGAGCAAAGAAAATAACAACACAAGGTAAACAAGGAAGAGAGTATTGACGAGTCTGATAGAGATGGTAGTGGAGAGAAACCAACTCATGCAAATATTGAACATGCACATATAGTGTCCCAACAAAAAATGAAACAAACCCCAAATAGAGACAATTCACAATATACAAGAATTCCAAGAAATCTTGAAGATATGGAAATCGAGAGTACAAAGCTATTGGATTGGGAAACCCGAAGAATTGCTGAAAGCCAAGAAATTACACAGGACCTTGCAATAGAGGAACCCATTTTCTTTGACATCCAATCCTTAACAATGCACAATACTCAATACAAGAGGCAAAAAAATAATTTTTAGATAGAGAGTGTCAATGTCAAACACAAAAAGGTGGTTCAGAAATTAAGGTCAGTGGTCGATGTATCTGGAGTTGAACCATTTGAAATAATGCAACTACATCTCTCCACATGATATTCTCTTGTAGATTCAATTTTAGAATAAGAGTTGCAGACCATTAAATTGAATAAAATAATAAGTGAACTTGAGGAAGCACTCAGCCCTAGACCACTGTTTGCACAACCACTATCCATACTTTTAGCAAAATAGACTCCTCCAAGTACTCCACGAACCTCAAATCCAATCAGGAAATCCCTTCAATTGTTTAATGGAGTCATACTCTATGTTGATGATAACATTAACAAAAGACTCAATATAATCAAATAGGCGTGGGAGGTCAACACCCGCCTACGTGATCTTTCACAAAAGATTTCAAGTTTTGCTGGAGATTTGCAAAGAGACTTGCAACATGATGAAGCCTACTACAAAAACGATCTAAAAACTTTCGTTGGATGGGATGATAGTATCAGTGACCATCGAATAAATCAATAGGGACTTCCCAATAAAATTAGAATAAAGCAAATAAAGGTAGGTTGGGAACAATGAGTAAAAATGCTGCAAGATGCAATTGTTGCTTGTGAAAAAATCAATGAAAGGAGAGGTGATACTATTTTAAAAGAATTTGATGTCATCAAATAAATGCATGGCCCACAAATTTTCATAAATTCAACGATGATCACTAAAGAGGAGCTTGATAGTCACTTGGTGGAAATGAATACTTCATTGACTAATGACTTTGACAACCTTGTAGAGTTTCTCGAAAAAAAAATGAAACAATGGATTGTTACATTTGCTAATGAAAATGAAGAGAACTTGTCATCCATTGAACAACTGCAAGTGGAATGCAAAGAAATATAAGACCACATTTTCATGCTTCTAGCTAAGCAAGAAATTACCATCCCACCAATCAAGAACTATATTGATAACTAGGCCAAGAACACCTTGCAATAGATTGTTAACGTAGAATAGCCATCACAGATAGTTTCTTCAACATAGGTCCAAAGCAAGAAATGTTATGAAGGCACATACACAATAACAAAAGAAAAACCAAACTATAAAAACATTTTCTTATTGGTAAGTAGTCTATTGTTTGCATATGCTTCTCCTATCCTTTTATTTTTCTCACTTTGTAATTACTCATAATTATTTGTTTTATGTCCTCTGCAAACTTAACACTGGTTTCTAACTGTCTTTCTCTTTCTTCTATTTACTGGTCCACGTGAGCCCCAATCCTAGTCCATTTGGACAAACACATTTACTTTTTGCAGACATTGTTTAAAAGACAATTGTATATTTTTTAGCTTGCCGAAGAACTCTTTAGCATAGATGGCTAGTCATTTCCCAGGCTTTGAGTTTAAAACTGAATTTTCAAGTCTGTTTTCACTTTTTATGATTTTTCAATGAAACATCATGTTAAGTTCTATGCATATGTGGTACTTTAGTTCCATTCTGCCAAATATTGTTTTGACTTTTATACCTTTTTCACAAGAATTATGTAAAATACAACTGCATACTTTTTTTGCGTTTGCCAAAGAACTATTTTGGCATAGGTGGCTATTGATTTTCAATGCTTTTAGTTTTAAATTGAAAAGTCAATTCTATGTTCATTGTTTATGATTTTCCAATGAAATATCGTGAAATATCATGTTAACTTCTCTTCATATCTGCATATTTACTTTCATTCTGTAAAATTTCTATTTTGACCTTTATGCTATCATTTATAAGTTTTATAGTGCATTGTGAATACTAAATAGAATACAACCTTGTCCTTTCTCAGATATTTCATTCTTTGTGAATGTTTACTTAACAAATGAACTACATTGTCGAGTTTCGCTTCAATTGTCTATCCTGATAATTTATGCTGCTTCACTTAAACCGCATAAAAATTGCAAATGCATCTGCCGTGCCCCATTGAACATTGTCTAGTGGACCAACACTTTCCTGCAAAGTGTTGTTTTCCATTCATGTTATTTACAAAACCATTTTTCCTATTAAGACAGAACATCGACGATTCCTCTTCTTCTACACTATATTTGATCTGTTCAGTTCTCTATACATTATCTTTTCTGGGCTTTGGTTGAAAAACCACTTTTCCTATTAAAATATGAAAGTTTGAAAATACTGCTGCTTTTTCATTCCATCTAATGTCTTTCGTCATATGCACATTGTCTTTTCTAAACTTTGGAAAAAAAAAGTCATACCAGTGACAACTTCTAAACACAATTGACAATTTCAAGAGCTTCTACAAGCGACATATGTTATACAGGGAAGTTGACTGCATTTTCTTTCTAGATATCCTAAGATGTGCAAACTTTGCATTGTCTCACGCACATCCTAGCCTTCGTGCACTTCATATTACTTCTAGCACATCCTCGGCTCGGTGCACTCTGCATTGCCTCTCCACATCTTCATCTTCACAATCTCTTTACAAAGTTTTATGGTGGAAGTTTTTACACAGTTGTACGCTAAATTCGATGTCTTTTGCGGACAACTATAGGCCCTTTGCTTCTTGCACACTTGCACATCCTATCCTCCAAACACTTTACATTGCTACTAGCAAATCCCAACATCGCCACACTTTACATTGCTTGGGGCACATGTTCACCTTCACATACTTCTTTTCACTAAGTTTTATGCTATATGTTTCTGCTTTTTTTTACATAGTCCAATGCTAAATCTTGTGTTCCGTGCGGATAACTTTATGTCCTTTTCTTCTTGCACATGTTAGTCTCCGCACACTTTTCACTGAATTTTATGTTCGAATATTCAATAATTTCTTCGTTGTCCTTTATATCCACACACATTTACTTCCGCACAATAGAAAGAGTCATGCCGAACATTTATTTGTTCTATCATTTCTTTTCTAATCTCTTGTTCCCCCAACACTTCTATAACATCTTGCAATAAAGATGCTATAATATCTATATATTTCTTCAAATGCATACTCAACGACTAAAGTAGAAATCAAATCCAAATACAAAGGATCAAGTCAATCAACTATTTCCCAAATTATACTATAGAACCTATATGTCAGACTTGTTCCAACTTTTGTAATTGTCGCTCCCTATCCTAACTTCCAAACACTTTACATCACTTCTTGCATATGCTAACCTCACCATTGAACACTTCACTTATTTATATTTCTTCCTGCATATGCTAACCCCCCATTCAACATTTCACTTATTTACTTACTAAGTTTTGATCCACATTGAACATTTACTATTTAGTTACTAAGTTTTACTCGACATTAAAAATTTACTAAGCTATACTTTACATTGAACAATTTACCATCTTGCACATTTTTACAAACTTTTATCCTAAATGTTTTTAGTCCAAAGACTTTACATTGCTTCCCACATATTCTAACCTTCCCATTGAACATTTCACTTATTTGCATTTGGTCCAAACACTTTACATTGCTTCTTGCATATGATAACCTTCCCATTGAACATTTCACTTATTTGCTTCTTGCATATGCTAACCTCCCCATTGAACATTTAATACTTTGCATTCTTTCTTGTTTTTAGCAAAGTGTTATGCTAAATGTTTTTTCATCAATGTTTTTAATGGTTTTCTCTTATAATTTTCCTCTTGCATAAACAATAATGCTATTCTTCTTTATTTTATGTAATGTTTAATTATTATCTTTTGAGAAAAGTTATTCATTACTTATACATTTAATTATACTAAGTTTCATTGTTAAACATATATTTTTCAATTAACTGGACATTTAATTATATTAAGTTTCATTGTTAAACATATATTTCCCAACTTTTTTTTTTCCTCAGAAAAAAACGTAATTTTCATTATGATAATCAAAATCACATTTTGTAGATACACCTTCTGGTGTATTCTTGTGATATAGTATGTCTACATACTTCATATCGGGTGGTTCTTTCTTCTTCATCCCATGGGATTTTACATAGTCATTCCCAAAAAATCTGTAATGCTACAGTGTACTGAGTACAATCCTCAGTTTGCATAGTATCCTTCATAGATTTTGTATCCAAAATCTTGTATAATTACATTCATTTACAAAAAAGTTCTATGTTGTTCCCGTATTTGTTTGTTTATGGACTCTGTGATCTTCCAGTGGCCCATATCCATGTATGTTCCCTTTTTCAAAGCCCTGGTCGCTTCTTTATTCCTTTCCCTGTAGACATGTTGACAGGAAAAGAAGTAAAAAAATTTCTGCAGTGATTTTGTGTCTTCCACAATATGGGCAAGTATGATATTATTGCATCTTTGAGTTCCATTTATCTAGTTTATTGCATTTTTTGAGTCTCCAAAAACTGATAACGTTTTGCAGTCTTTTTCAAGGGAAAAAACCATGAGAAGTTTGAGGCTCATTAATTCCGCATAATTATTAGTTCCATTTCCCAATCCAGAAGATAAAGTGAAGTAGTGTGTGTCTGAGAAGTATAGTAAGCCTCCTCCTCCACATGTGTAGTGTTGGGAAGCTCCGTCAAAAAATACCCAAGGTGTGGATTTTTCTATGTATACTTCTTTTATTACTCTATTCTTTGTTCTTTCTTTTGAGGGAAAGGAAGAGAAAATTGATAGACTGTTTAGTGAGGTTTTCTCATGAGAAATAGTCGCCTCTTTGAAGATGGCTTCATTTCTTGCTAGCCATACTCCCCAAGTGATCAATAAAGGGAGTAATCTGTAAGTTTTGTAAGAGGAGTTTTCCCACTAGTTCTTCCAGGCTTGTTCCAAGGTGTGGCCTTCCCACTGAAAAGGGAATTTTAGAGTGCATGAAACTCCTGCCCAGACCAATTTTAGATAAGTGCATTCAAGAAAGAGATGTTGTGCCGTTTATCTCTCTGTCTTGCACAGTGGGCATCTGCTTGGTCTGGAAAAATTTCTTTTTTGTAAAATATCCCAGGTTGGGGCTTTATTTGAAAGCACACACCACCAGAAGAGTTTTTCCTTAGCAGGACCATTGATATTCCAAATATTTTTCCACCACTAGACTGGTTCATCTTCTGAGAGTTCTTGCATTAGCTGTGAATAACCTTCCTTTGGAGTGTAGAGACCAGACTCATTTTTGTCCCAAACCAGTTCGTCTTCTTGTTCTCTTATCCTGATTTGTGAACGAAAAAGGGCATTTTGATAATTCTCCAATTCTGCTGAATCATCAATGTTTAAATTAAGAGTAGAGGCAGTTTTCCACCCTTGAGCCCAAAGGGTAGTGGAGGGATGATCAACAAGTGAGTTTAAGTAGTTCAATCCTTTTTGCTTTAAAGTGGCTAGTAGCTGATCTAAGAGTAAGTGTTTTCCTTCACTTCCTGTCCAAGGATCAATCCCTAGCCTTCCTCGGAGTTCGTTTCCTACCTTCCAAGCAAGACCACATTCTATTACAGGGAAAGATTTTATCACTGCCTTCCAAATCGTTGAGGCACCTCTGAGAGTTTTCTGAGTTCTTCTGATCCAAGACTCTAGGGTGTTTGGTTCAATGTATTTTTCGATGACAACCTTGTAAGTTTTAAACCTATGAAGTAAAGCAATGCATATAGATTCTTAAGAAAGACATAAATTAATCAATCGCTCATACACATAATACACAGAGATTTTATACCGGAAACCCTCAACTGGGAAAACCTTTCTTATATTCATTATATCGAATTTCACCATTCACCATACAATATATACAATGTTTTTAGGTATTCCGTAGATACCAAAACCCTAATCCCTTAATCCGGGATTAATTTGAAAAATCGCTAAAAATAGCAAAAACTTCCCAATTTTTTTTTTTTTGGGGCGCTACCCCGAACCCCATCGACCCCAGGCTACCGCCCGTTGCCGAACGCTGCACGTAACTAGGGGGGGGGCATACCTGTACCCCCTGGGACCCCCCTAGGAAAGTGCTTGATGCACACGATAGAGCTCTAGGTGAAGGGATCATCAAACACAATTGTCATATCTGATGCGTCCACACACACACACATGCAAAGAATATAACACATACCCAACATTCTCCCACTTGTTGTTTTCTTTGCATCCAAGGGTCTAGGGGATTATATAGTCGACAATCCAGGGCAGCAATTCCCATTGTTACTCTACACCAAGACAACTTTTCTGTGCTCACAGACTTTGTCAATGAATCTGCAACATTCTTCAAAGTATCAACCTTTTCCAGCAACACCTTCTTTTCCTCAACCATGT
>SNQJ01S0104983.1:0-30187 GCA_010110895.2 Picea sitchensis
TTGCCCAAGAAACTCATTGCTATATCCATGCAGTCAATAATTTCCAAATCATGATTGCCAATGGTGGCTCCATGAAATGTGGAGGGCATTGTGAAAATGTGCATCTCCAAATTGGTGACTACCACCTGAAATCTCATATGTTTTCTATCAACATGGGCGGTTGTGACATTGTGTTAGGTGCGGACTGGCTAAGGACTTTGGGTCCCATTCTCATGGATTTCAAGGAATTAACCATGCAATTCGACCAGAAGGGACAAAACTATAAGTTCCAAGGCATCACCATCGGTTCACCTGAGATCATTAGTTCCCATCGCATGGAAAAGCTGTTCAAAAAAGGTCATTCTGGCATTATTGACCAACTCCATGCCATACAGGCAACTGAGACACCCTCTGTGCTACAAGACCTCCAATCCATCCTCTCTAAACATCAATCGGTATTTTCCACTCTCCAGGGACTCCCACCTTCCCATGGTGTTCATGATCATTCCATTCCCCTTATACCAGGAATCCTTCCTCCCAATATCCGTCCCTATCGTCACCCCTTTTCCCAAAAAAATGAAATTGAGAAAATGGTTCAAGAACTACTTAATGCAGGCATTATCCTCCCTAGTACGAGCCCCTACTCTTCTCTTGTGGTCATGGCCCTGAAGAAAGAAGGTTCTTGGTGCATGTTTCCTGACTTTCGTGCCCTCAACAAACTCACCATTAAAGAAAAATTTCCCATTCCTGTCATTGATTACCTCTTGGATGAATTAAGTGGCGCCTAGTTCTTTACTAAACTTGATCTTCATTTTGTCTACCACTAGATTCGTATGAAAGAGGAAAACATTCCTAAGACTGCCTTTAGAACTCACGAGGGCCACTATGAGTGTTTGGTCATGCCCTTTGGCTTGTGTAATGCCCCCTCCACCTTCCAAAGCCTCATGAATCATGTCTTTCGCCCTTTTCTCCATCATTTTGTCTTAGTTTTCTTTGATTATATCCTCATATATAGAAAACCCTGGACAGACCATCTTACTCATGTGGACCACGTTCTCCATATACTCTCTCAGCACCAACTTTTCCTGAAACAATCTAAATGTGCTTTTGGCGCCTCAGAAGTTGAGTACTTGGGTCATCTTGTTGGCAAGAATGACGTCATGGTGGATCTTAAAAAGATTAAGCTATGCAAGACTGGCCTCACCCAAAGACTCTAAAAATCTTGCAATGATTTATGGGCTTAATAGGTTATTATTGCAAGTTTGTTAAGAATTATGGAAAGATTGCGACACCTCTCACTGCACTCCTTAAAAAGAATTCTTTCACTTGGACTCCAACAGCTGCTCAGGATTTTCAAACCTTAAAGATGGCCATGTGCACCACTCCAGTCCTGGCACTTCCTGATTTCACAAAGACCTTTGTCCTGGAATGTGATGCTTCAGGGAAAGGTATCAGCACTGTCCTTATGCAAGAGGGTCGACCTTTGGCATTTACCAGCAAACAACTGTCTGAACGAAATTTAGGCAAATAAATCTATGAAAAGATAATGATGGCTATTCTACATGTCGTTTATTTTTGGCACCCTTATCTATTGGGGAAACACTTCCAAATTAAGACAAATCATCAAAGCCTCAAGTATTTTATGGAAAAATGCATTTCCTCCCCAGAGAAACAAAAATGGGTGACTAAGCTCTTTGGATATGATTATGAGATCATTTACAAAAAAGGAAAAGAGAATGTGGTTGTGGATGCACTTTCCCAAAAATATGAAGATGAAGGCTCCCTTTTTTTTCTCTCCTTCATTGTACCAGATTGGCTCCAAGCCATGAATGGCTACATGATCCCAAAAGTTCGCATCTGATACAACAATTGCAGTCCAATTCTCCAATTTCCCCAGGGTACTCTTGGCTCCATGATGAGCTTCGATACAAAGGTCGTTTGTATTTAAGTAAACAGTCAAAACTTAAATCCACGGTGCTTTCTGAGCTTCATGCTACACCCACAGCTGGGCACTCTGGGTTTACCAAAACCTATGACAGGGTCAAACGTTCTTTTTTCTGGGATGGTATGAAACAAGACATTCGTAATTTTGTGGTTGAATGTGATGTGTGTCAATGGAACAAGGGAGAAACAGTCAAATCTCCTGGCACACTACAACCGCTTTTGATTCCACCTGCTATTTGGATGGATATCTCTATGGATTTTACTACAGGGTTACCTAAATCGGGCAATAAATCAGTCATCATGGTGGTAGTTGATCTTCTTTCCAAGTATGATCATTTTTGTGCTCTTCAAAACCCATTTACAACATCCACAGTGGCTCAAATTTTCATGGATCAGGTCTTCAAGCTTCATGGCATGCCAAATTCTATTGTTTATGATCGTGATCCAACTTTCAACAGCAAATTTTGGCAAGAACTATTCAAGATACAAGGCACCCAATTGCATCTCAGCACAGCTTATCATCCCCAGACAGATGGTCAAACTGAAGTTGTCAACAAGTGTTTGGAAACATATTTGAGGTGTTTTGCATCAGAAAAGCAAAATTAGTGGGCTCAATGGTTACCCCTAGTTGAATGGTGGTACAACACTTCATACCATACAGCTACCCGCATGACTCCTTTTGAAGCGGTATATGGACAAAATCCACCGTCAATTCTCTCATATTTACCAGGTGTCTCCAAGGTCCAGGCGGTTGACCAAACGCTTACAATTTGAGAGGCTATTATCCATACCCTCAAACAGATTTTGGTCATGGCCTAGAATCACATGAAGCAACAAGCATATCAAGGTCGCTCTAAATGTCATTTTGCAGAAGGGGATCAGGTGTTTCTTCGACTGCAACCTTACAAGAAAACTTCCCTCAAGGCCGACCATTGTCAGAAGATGGCGCCCAAATTTTATGGTCCTTATACAGTTTTCAAGCGTGTGGGACAGGTGGCCTATCAATTAGCTTTGCCCAGTCATTCTAAGCTACATCATGTTTTTCATGTTTCATGCTTAAAGAAGGTGATTGGAACTAAGTGCCAAACTCAAACCAACCTTCCTGAGTTGGATGAAGAAGGCTCCATTTGGATACAGCCACAAGAAGTTTTGGACCAGCGTGAGCGTCACCTACATCAGCGAACCATCAAGGAAATGTTAGTCCAGTGGAAAGATACAACTCCAGCAGATGCCACTTGGGAACCAACTACCATTCTGCAGCAATTTCCACATCTCAAACCTTGAGGACAAGGTTGTTTTTAAGGGGGAGGACATGTTAGCGACCTAACCCATCACATAGGTAGAACAATGTATTCCGATGTAATAAAGGTCAATATTAATAAGGCCTTGCAATAAAGTAGAATAAGTTGAATGTAAGAAGGCCTAATAGAAGCTTCCGCTTCTAGAAGGATCTTCCTCTAGATGGTTCTATTGATAGACATGTTTAGTATAAATAGGAGTCGAGGGTATGAGAACCCTATCTTGGATATTATTGTAATATAGATCTTCTTGACTGGAGGTTGCCCCCTCGAAGAGGCCCATGAACATTGCTCTCGGAATCAAAGTGCTCTTTCTAGTGTTATTTTGATATCATTTTCGTGTTATTGTGGTGATTGTTCTGGTTATATTGTTGTTTATCTGCCATTTCTAGCATTTTATTTTTTTTCTGCATACTTTTTATATCTGGCATATTACACAGACCAGGTTCGTGGAGCAGTAGCCTACTTTGGTTGTAAGTGATCATTGTATTATCAATAAAAGAAGTACTTTTCCTATCCCAAAACATGATGTGTCGAATGTTTGCATTTGATTTATGTTTCTATTCTAACATATAACCAGTATTTATGTATGAAATGTATGCTTGTATCTTTCTGTTTGTATGTCTTTGAATGCATGCAAGACTTGGGAGGAGGTTTGCAGTCAACGAAGCCTTCAAGCATGAGAGGATCGTCACTGGACGCGGATTAAAGGTACGGTTACTTGATCCTTCTCATTTTGCTTTCTTGCACAAGTATGGGGTATGTTTTGGGTAGTTAGAGAAGTAGGAGACTTTTAAACGGTTATTGATCTGCCTACATTGTAAACCCTGGTGTAGCCATAGGGGGGTTTTTCCCACTAGCAGAACTAGCGACCATACTAGGGAAACCTCTAGGGTTTTAGGGGATTTTTTGGGTGTTTGATTGGTTTTATACATTTTGAGTTTATGTTAAGTCTTATGAGTCTTTTAAGGGATTTTGGTCCCCTGTTGGTGCCATACCAGTTCTCCCTACCCTGTCAATCTGTCTTTTTATTTCTTTTTTTGAGAAATTTTAGAGGTGTACGTGCCCAGCTGTGGGACATCACGCGTACATATGTGCCCTGCTTCATAGACATCCCACGTACATACGCGCCCTGATTCATAGACATCCCATGTACATGCACAGGTTGCTTAAGCATCAGTAGTGTACCTGTGTCAAGACATTTTTTTTAAGAAGAGGCATTCAACCTCTTCCTTGATTGAGGTTTTACTTCTCGGGGTTTCTTGACTGAGTTTAGTGTCTCTGATTTTACAGTCGTATCTTGGGTTAGATGTCAGTTTGCTTGTCTTTTTAAATATTTCTTGTGTTTAATTCTGAAAGGTTTTAGGTGAGTCTATGAGTTTGTTGATCAACCTATTTGGTGTCTTTAGTGACTCCATGCGATCCATAGTGGGCCAGAGGTCAGTTTCATTATTGTCTTTTTTTTTCTTTTCCCCCTTTCATTTTCTTTAAAGAAAAGAGAAAAGGTTTTATTTCAAGTTTTTCCTGTTCAAAGCATTTCCAAAAAAAAAAAAAAAATTCACTTCTTAGTTTGTTAAAGTAGTTAGGGTAGTTATTTTACTTGAAAGGAAAAAGAGTTCAATTTTTAAGTTCTTTACCGATTTCTTAGAAC
This sequence comes from Picea sitchensis, assembly GCA_010110895.2. NCBI lineage: Eukaryota > Viridiplantae > Streptophyta > Pinopsida > Pinales > Pinaceae > Picea > Picea sitchensis. The sequence goes on from SNQJ01S0104983.1 coordinate 4,873, forward strand.
TTCAGTAACTCGTAGTCGAGTGAAATTTTGTTTTAGGTCTCCTTTTTAAAGATCATGAAAATAGTTAGTTATGAAAAGTTGGTTTGAAGAGTTAGTTGCAAATCTTTATTGTTAACTAGAAGTGATTTTGCTTTCAGAATTTCATTTACTTCTCCTCTTTTCATCTCTCATACACATCACTAGTTTCACTTTCATATCCTTTGAGTTAAAACAAGCCATTTAAAACGAACGTTGAAGTTAAAATTAATTAGACTTTTATGTTTGTAGGGTCAATCAACTAGTTTAGGGCTAGAGCCTTGAATTAGTTTGTAGAGGAAACTCTTCAAGGCTTATAAAAAAACATTGGAGTCAGAGCTAGGGAGTGTAAAAGTCCAGTGATGTGAAAGTTATCTGGGACCCCCCTCTAACACCGGGGCTAAACATGAGGTCATGTGAGGAAAGGTAGCGGAGATAACCCCTCCAAAGCCGAACCAAATGTAGTCGGGAACGCATATTGAGGATCTGAAGTGGGATATTGTCGTTTTCATTTTCCCATGGACATTCGTGGACCTCGAATCCGTTTGAGATCCTCGGTTGTCTTCCGGACCACTTACTTTTGATACCCTCGGTAGGTTTCAGACTTGTTATCCTGCTCATTGCGTTCCACTCGACTGTCAACTGTACCCTCCTGGTGACTGTTCGCGAGCTTGAAACTTAGTTTCCTTTATTATAGGGACTTACACAGGTGACTGCAAGGGTATACCGCGGTACCTAGGGTAGACGTCGGGTCACACTTTACAGAGTATACCCAGAGGGTGCTTCCATGTTCGAGTTACACTTGCACTAGTGAGTTTCTCTAGTGTTGGATTGTGTAACTGTTCTTCCAACTAGATAGTGGTTTGCTTGGTTTATCATGTAGGAAATTTTCTATTGTGTGCTTGGTTTTAAACGTTAGTTAAAGTCTTACTGTGTCATTGATATTTTCACAAAGTGGAAGATTAAGATCTCCGCCGGTTGCGAAGGCTTCAGGGCCTGCCACCGGTTACTTTGGAACCAACACTGCCACCGTTACGGCGAAGACTTAAATAGTAAGGATCATTTGAAGTGACCGGGCCGCAAGAAACTGTGCACAAGCTACCTTTGAGAGGATATTACTCAAACCCGGAGGAACTCACTATTTATGAACTTGGAGTGGAAGCTCTCGGGCCAGATAACCCTCCGATCACTGACTTGTAAACTCCAATCTTGGTACAAGTTGTCCCTCCAAGGGTAACATGTCACGAGCGTCAGATAGTCTTACAAGCAGCTATGGAAGCAAATGTTGCTACTTCGTCCAGGAGTCCTCACACTCCCTCAACCACTACCACCACAAGGGGTATTCTGCCTCCTAAACCACCTTCGTCAGTCTGGATCACAGTGGTCTCGACCCCCTCTACTTCGAGCAGTGGTTTGATTCTGCCATCGATGGCTACCACTACCCCGTTCACACAGAGTGCGACAGGCCCTCCATTTTCATATGGGATTCTTGGATTTGATATGAACTTCATCCTTACCTACTCCACCCTACAGACTATGGTTCTGGGGGCAGGGAGCTCAAACACTCCCTTGCAAGGGTCCATGGGGGTAACCTCAGCCTCCTATAATGCTATCCCTTATGGTGGGGGTCATATACCTCCTCCATCCCCCTCACTCGACGACGCTTTCCAACCACCCGTCGGGCTGAACAAGAACTATAGCTTGTTTGGAGAAGGCAGTCTAGGACCATCTTATTACACCATGTCGGTGGGTTCCATGTCATTCTTTATGTTCGGTGCATTTGGTAATAACTTTTTTTCGTCAGCTGCCATCGCAGCCGAGGGCAACCCTGGTTTTGGACAACGAAATCATATGCAGGGTACTATTCCTACACAGGGGGAAAGTACAGGAATTTTCTCCTCACAAAGACTTTAGAATCCTTAGCAGGGATCAGTTCCCTCGAGTTGACCGGGGGAAACCCCTTCCATGGTCAATGGAACCCCGGGCAAGGCTCAATACCTATGCCCGTCAGATCGGCAGGGGGAAACCCTTTCCAGAATCTTTGGAACACAACGCAGGGAGAAATCTCTGCCCAACCCTCGACATCCAATTACGGGAATCAACCGATGATGTCCCAACAAACGCAGTTTTCTTACGTTGGTCAAAGCCATGGTGTCTACCAGAACCCTGACCAACAACCCAACTTTTCCTGGCAACCTGGTGCCAGTCAAACCCCAGGATCACTTTTTCCTGTACATAGTACCCAACCCAAACTACCGTTTCTGGAAACGTTACACTTGCCAGACTTGTCAAGGTTGCCTAACAACCCGATTTGTCATGATCCACTTTGGCCCCCAATGTCGACTAAGTTTCCCTCGGATATTCTGAAGTTCGAAGGCAAGCCTAGAGAAGACCCAGGTGATCACGTGACAACTTTCCACCTATGGTGCTCGTCAAACTCGCTGCGAGATGACTCCGTACAGTTGCTCCTGTTTCAACGCACTCTTATTGGGGGTTCCACGAAATGGTACATCGAGCTCGATCGCTCAAGATATTCTTACTTTAGCGATTTGGCGATGGTTTTCCTAAACCATTTCCAACTACCCGTGAGATACGACGTCGACACTGAATTGTTGTCCAACTTTGAGCAGACTAAAATTGATCATATCTCGGATCACATCCGAGAATGGCGACGTCGAAAGAGTTTGATTAAGGTATAGGTCCCACTGGATTTCCTACTAGAGTGGTTCCTGAAGTCTTTGGTACCTCAGTTATCCAAAGACGGTGCAACTTCGGGAGTGTTTTCAGAGGAGGAGGCGATAATGAGAGCGCAAGAACTCAAACTGATATACTCTTAGTCTGGCCTACTCTATGATATTTTTCCAGATGCGCCACGGTCCATACTTGACAAGGCCAAACAAAAGTCTAGACCACATGTCGATGGTATAGTTGGTTCATCGCAAGCAAAGTCCACTGATCAGCTGTCAAATCAATTGCAACAATTGTCGATACAGCAGAGAGCGACCAGCCATACCTCTGGTTCGGATGTTACCCCTAACCAAACGTCAGACGTACACAGTGTGCAGTTAACGAACCCGAAGGCCAACCAATAGCCTGAAGGGAAGAAAAAACAACGAAACAAGAAGGGTAAGGGGGATAAGAAACCCAAAAACAATGCTGGCAGGGGAAACATAGAGAAGATAAAGTTGAATTATCTGTGTAACCTTTGCACGGAGGACCATCTGACTCACATGTTCCCTCGACTTGTGGAGGCCCAAAATTTACTGGCGTAACAACAACCTATTGTGTTAACGAACCCATTTCCACATGGGTAAAATATGACTCAAGCCTCTTCGAGTTCGGATGGGGGAAGTTAGGGACCCCCCGCATCCTCTAGTAATCCTTCAACCACGAACGTTTATATGATGAAAGGTGACACTTATATAGCGACCAGGGCACACAATTACGGGATGCCAGAATCTGTCAAAAAGGGTAAAGAAACAACAAACCCACATGTTCCTCTCCAGATTGATAGGATGATGGGCAAAACAATGACACGCATCCTGAAAGGGGCATTCAAGAAAGCTTCTCATAATCTGAATGCCAGGGCCACCCAAAATTACTCTGTGGTGGAGGATTTGTCACAAACCCCTTCCATGATGTCTTCTTTGGAGGTCCTCCAGAGATGCCCTTTGCTGAGAAAGGCTCTATTATCCTCTTTGGGATCTGTCGAGACTTGTAATCTAGGAACGATCATGCTTGATACAACCAACTTGAAACCTCGTCTCCTTACCACGTTGCGTTTTAGATAGTAGTGGCTCACCCCAAGAAATATTTTACTCGAAATATCTTTCATACGGTGGTTGATGAGGGTGCCTCGACCTGCATGATGTCATTGGCGTGTTGGAAGGACATTGGCCAACCCGTTTTTTCTCCTCAACCTACTCTGCTTACTACTTTTGATGGTCCTTCGTTCAGACCACACAGAATCATCCCTTATTTCCTCGTCCAATTAGGAGGGAAGATTGTGTGCATCCAAGTTGAAGTGGTCGATGCGCCTCTCGACTACAACCTTCTGTTAGGAAGGATTTTGATTTATGAAAAGCATGCAGTGGTTGCCACATTTTTTCAGGTCTTGTTGTTTCCACACGAGTGTTGAATCGTAACCATTGACTAGTTTTACTTCTCCAGGCCTGGCCCTTCATCGGGGGCATCCACAGTCCCAATGATTGATAACCCTCAGCCCGACGTCGTCAACGTGGGGGTTGGTTTGTGCCCACCTTTGATGGGTACTTTCGATTACCCACCCCCTTATGGCGATGTCAAGTTTATAGAGGCTGCCCCCGACCAGCCTAGGGCTAAAAATTTTCAAGTGTCATCGTTTCGTACGACTTACTTTCATGATATGTGGACTCTTCCTTCCCCATAAGCCTCAATGGAAGGGACAGGGCATCCTGGCATGGCTATGCCCTTGTCCATAGAAGAAGTTGCATACAGTATTGTTCAGCAAGCTTCGACCGACCTCGATCTGACTCTCGCACAGGAGTTAGATCCAGTTCTTGAGCCTATTTGGGCTCAAGGTTCCCTCGCCACTACTAATTATTTAGACTTGGTCTTTCCCTAATATGAAGTGATTCTTGAGGCATTGACTAGTCCGGACAAACCCTAGGATGATCTCCATCACAGATCTCATTTCCTACCAGAGTTAAAGAGAATAGAGGTAGGTGAATTCGTGTTGACTATGACTAGAGACAGGACTTGTCCTATTAATCCTCTGGCTACGCACGCAGTTTACACCGAGGGTAATATGGAAAGTATCACTGAGACGATACTTATAGATGTCTCCAGAACCCCTGGCATCGTGGAGAATGTTTTCATCGGAGAGGACTACTTCCTCGAAGAGATTTGAATCTATACAGATTCATTTAAGGAATTTCACGAAGTTTTTTTCTGGTCTTACGAGGAAATTCTAGGAATTGATCCAAGAATCGTCGAACATCAGATAATGACTTATCCTGACGCCAAGTCAGTCTGACAGAAGCTTCATCCGGTGAATCCTCAGAAAGAGGCAACTATCAAGGCTGAGGTAGAGAAACTACTCAAAGTCAGTTTTATCTACCCCATACAATTGATGCAATGGGTGTCAAATCCCATTCTGATTAACAAAAAACAGGGAACGATTCGCGTGTGCATGGAATTTTGTGACTTGAATAAGGAATTTCCAAAGGATAATTTCCCCACCACATTCATTGATCAGATTGTCGATGAATACGCAGGCTGTGAGGTATTTTATTTCATGGATGGTTTTTCAGGATATAACCAGATTCAGATAAAACACGAGGACCAGCATAAAACAGCTTTTATCTGTCCATGGGGCACATTTGCTTATCGTAAGATGCCTTTTGGCCTAAATAATGTTGGAGCCACTTTTCAGCGGGCCATGTATTTTGTTTTCCATGATATTAGACATATATTCAAGGCTTATCTCGATGATCTAGCATCACGATCTCGTAATAGATATGATCATCCCATGCACCTCTGAATAATATTTGAACGATGTCGCTACTATCATATTTGCTTGAATCCTAACAAATATAGTTTTTGCGTGATGTCGGGTCATCTTTTAGGTTTCATAGTTTCGACAAAAGGGATCATGGTCGATCCTATGAAGGTTGAGGCAATATTTCAGTTGCCTCCCCCATGCACAGTCCCCCAGCTTCAAATCTTACAAGGGAAAGTGAATTTTCTTCGACGTTTTATCGCAAACTATACCAAGATCACTAAAGGGTTCATGCGTTTATTGAAGAAGGGAGTCCATTTTTGTTGGGACGAAGTCACTCAGTGCTCTTTCGAAGCATTGAAATGCGCCCTCGCCTCTGCCCCTCTGATCTGGCCTCCCAATTATAATAAATGTTTCTTATTGTACTTTTCCACTGCAGAGTCAACAATCGGCATGGTCTTGGTTCAAGAGGAAAATTTGCTCGAAGAGAACGTGATTTAATACCTGAGTCGAGGCCTGATTGGGTCAGAACTCAACTATTCCCATGTTGAAAAGCTTGTGTTGGCAATAGTGCATGTCATCCAACGGTTTCGTCATTATATTCTGCTTTGCAAGACCATCGTCATTGTCTTTGTGAATCCATTTCAATATGTGTTGACACGATGCGTCATTGGCAGAAAGATCAGTAGATGGATTGTAATCCTCCAGGAATTTGACTTGGATTTTGTTTCAGAAAAATCCAAAAAGTTGTTGGTCTTTGCGGAACTTATTTCGGAACTTCCGGTCGAATCAAGTGATGTCACACCCAAAGAATCGCATATTAAAGGAGATCTTTTTCTGATCGCATCTTTGGACCCATAGTATGGAGATATACTAGTATATCTCTAGAATTTGAAGTTCCCTGTTTCTGCTTCTCATGACGAGCATCGACGAATTTTCCATCAGGCATGAAAATATCTCATACTCGATGACACTTTGTATCGTCGAGGTGTAGATTGTGTTCTTCTTCGGTGCCTTATACACGAAGAAGCAGAACTCGTTCTTAACAACTACCACACTGGAGCATGTGGTGATCATTTTTTTGGGTTGGCAACATCCCAAAATATTCTATGAGACAGTTACTTTTGTCCTACATTAATCAAAGATTGTGTTGAGTCGGTCAAGAAGTGCCACCCGTGTCAGATCTTCTCTCGGAAGATGAGATAACATCCCACTCCCATATTTCCCGTCATTGTCGTTGGTCCCTTCACCACGTGGGGGATTGATTTTACTACATGCCAATGGGCTTCAGCCAGGGGGCATCTTTATATCATCGTAGTGGTAGACTACTTCACAAAGTGGGTTGAGGCTATGCCAACATTTAACAATGATGGTGAAACATCAGCTCTCTTCATTTTTAACCAGATAGTAGCAAGGTTCGACATCCCGAATGAGATTGTCACTAACCATGGCAGTCACTTCTAGAACAAAATGATGTACAAGTTAACATCAAAACTTGGGTTGAGGAAAGAGAATTCATCACCCTACTACCCACAAGCGAATGGTCTGGTGAAAGCTATGAATAAGTCCCTCGAGACTATTCTACATTGAACAATCAATTCTGCCAATTCAAATTGGCATTTGATGTTGTACTCGTCGTTATGGGCCTACCGAACATCTATAAATATTGCCACCGGTTTCTCACCTTTTCAACTCGTTTACAGGCTGGAAGCAGTCTTTCCTATAGAGTGCCAGATATCGTCTTTAAAGTTGGCAGTAGAGTTATTTCCATACACTTCATCGCTTGAGGAACGCCTATTATATCTCAAGGAGATCGATGAGCAATGTCGTGATGTAGCCTTTGCTAACGAGGCTCACAAGCAATGAGTCAAGTGTCAATATGATCGGTTCGTTCGTCCTCAGATTTTCTCTGAAGTAGACCTTGTCCTGGTCTACGACCAATATAAGGATCCCCTGGGGGCAAGCGAGTTCAAACCCATGTGGTTCGGACCTTTCATAGTGAAAGAGGTCTTAAAGAAGGGCACCTATCGTCTGGTTGACTTTGAGGGAAATTCTTTGGCGGAGCCTAGAAATGGGCTCTACCTCAAGAAGTATTAATCATAGGTTGGTCGCCTGGGTGACTTCTTGTACATATGTATAGTTCTTATAAAATTAGTTTTTTGTCTTTTTATTTTATGGACGTGTCATTATTTATGTCATATTTTTCATTGTGGCAGATGTCAAGTGAATCGGAGATGTTATTTGGGTTCATGGATGACGCTAGCCAAAACACTCGGAGGCTTGCTTCCGCAGCTTGGGTGATTTTCACGCCTCAAGGCCAATTGCTATCTTTCGGAGGTATATGTCTAGGTGACGCAACAAACAATGTCATCAAGTAAAACACGGTGATAGAGTTTCTTCGTGATGCTTTGTCGCACGGTATCTCTCACCTTCGGGTCTACTTAGATGCTCAGTTGGTTATGTCCTAGTTAAATGGGGTTTATCGCATTTATGATCCTACTTTACATCGAAGTTTCCTTAGGGTACGTCTCTTAGAAAGTTTCTTTGATTACATTACGTATATCCATGTTCCTAGGATATTAAATCAAATAACATATACTCTAGCTAATCACGTATTAGATTGGCATGTTGCACACACATAAAAAGAAGAACACACATACACATGTACATACATTTGTAAATAAATGTGATCCATTAGACATAAAATATGTAAATATATATATATATATATATATCAAAATGTCTCAGAGTACATAGGTGGGCGCGAACGCCTCAAAAATAATAATTCGGTATACATCACAGGGCTTATGCCCTCAAAAATATACAAAAAGAGTGCCCTCGACACATAATGAGTCCATCCTATCTAAGATCGGGGCGTATTTTCCCTGTTGTAGTGAACGACGACATTTTCCAAACACCGAAAGAGTTGGACCCAAGTCTGTGGCACCCCAACTACATGAGGTTGCATGGATTGTGGGAGATCCTCCATCTCGACCATGGGAACTACACGAGTGAGCGTGGTGAGGTTCCACTCCACCCGTCTCAAAACTCTCTCAGCCTCTTCGGCTGGAGGTCCCCCTGCGGTTGTTGGTCTGTCGGCTCCTGTTGATAATGCCTCTGGTCGAGGATGTCTCCTAGTCCTCGAGAAGTCTGTTTGGCGCACTGGTCCCACATATGTACATAAAAGATACATAGTTATCAATACTCTGATGCATATAAAAAATGATATATATATATATATATAAAAGAAACTAAAAATTAAATAACTTTAAAATACACGTACCTATCTTTCCTCGCTCCTCTCCAGGAGGTACGGGCATGTCTGGATCTCTAGAAAAGTTGATTTCGGCATAGGGGTAGTCCTCTATCATCAGAATCTGTCATGCCCACCAATCGAAGAACTTGTCATCGAAGGCATCTATGGTCCTCCCTCCCCCCTGTCATAGCAGCAATGTTTCCCATATACATATCGTTGGGAAGGAGGCCACATGCCCCTGCACAGTCTCTCTAGGACTCAGACTGGTTACCCTCTCAAAGAAGAACGAGCACAAAATGGTATCGAACCCGAAGTTCTTGTTGCTATGCTCTCAGCACTTTGTGAGATGCATCTTCATGCAGTTAAGCATGGTCATGCTCCAGTCAAATATTTGTGCATCTAGGCACTGCATTGCACAATACATGTGCCCCCGGGAAGCCTGGTGTAGGGATGCAGATCCATTGATCCACCCAATAAGAAAAAATATCACCTTCAATGACAGGTTGGTGATCTTGTGGATGGGCACCTGAGAACCTACTTTCTCAGTGCCAGCCTCGCAATGCATCCCGATGTAGTTGGCGATGTTTAAGGGCCCAGGGGGAAATGTACGCAGGTTGACTGGTTTCCCTCTCCTCGAGAGTCCAGTCAAGAAGTATATGTCCTCAGTCGTTGGATTCAACGACTGCCCCTCAAGCATGAACGCCTCTCCGTCAAGGTGCTAATAATCCACCAGGGAATTCAGTAGCATGGGTTGTGCCCTCATGAATGGACACCGATAGAACTTCCATAACCCTCATTGCTTCAATGAGGCGATAGCAGTAGGGTCTTCATCGACCAAGATATTGATTTCCTCATGTTCCCTCTCCCTCCAGTGGACATACATCCTGTTCCATGATAGTTCAAAGGGGAGTTAGCTCTTGCATTTTGATTTTTTCCATACTTTTGAGGGTGCATGTGGGTTGTCTTGGACACAGTCGCGTATGTACACTGGAATACTATTCTCTGCCTATATGCATATGCAGGTTGTCCTTAGAAAACCCGCGTACACGTAGGGCCGCCCCTTTTTAAGAGGGCGTACCCCCAAAAAAACTAAAAACTATGCATAATTCAAGTATTGGAATGCAAAAGGGATGAGTTTATACTTACTTGGTCTGAGCAGAAGTTTGTTTCATCCTCTGAATCTCTCAGAATCAACTCTTTTAGAAAAGGGGTCATTTTTTCCTTTTGGTTAATTTTCAAATTGCAATGGTGAAAATGAGCTATCAGCTTCTATTTATAGACTTTTTTGGCCCTTTCTTGCCACTTTTTGGAACCCTTTTGTCGTTTTTTTTGGCTTAAAAATCATTTAATTCGGTTCTTGAGTTTCTTATTCGATGTTACGATGCACTTTTCCTTTTGGTTTGGTAACTTTGGGAGATGGGTCACTTTTAAAGGTCCTTTGGGAAAATTCATTTTTCCAACTTTTTGCATATAAGTTAGGATTCCACCTCCATTTTCTGCATCTCGTTGTATTTTCCTCTTTTCCATAGGATTGATCCCACCGAAGTGTGACATGGAACCATCTTTGATGTTTTAGAAGTGTAGTGATTAGGTGGTAGAGCCTACCTTTACATGGATGCCCTAGATAGATCCTTGTTGCATTTTAGTGTCCAAGTTGTCTCTAATGAATTTAGGCTCGAGATTCCTTGTTAGTCCTATCATGATTACGAGATTGAGCCTCATTCGTATGATGCATCATCACTCTTGTCCTCACCCTCGGGACTCCCAAAAAAGAGCATGCTTTGTTGTCTTTCAAGCTCGCTTTAAGATCCGAAAGAAACATCCGACGAGACTATATTTATGCTTTTCAATATTGTCTGGATTAATTGAGAAAAGTAACCTCTTGGAGTCTTCTTTAAGCCCTTTTCAGACTCTCTAAACATGAAAATATTGTCGAGCGATCTTGTTGTCCTTCACGCTTGCCAAAATGAAACTTGAAGGCAGGTCTGTCCGGCGGTAATTTACCCCTTTTTCGGTCCGGATGGTCAATTTTACGAACAAAGGTATATTCTAGGAGCTTCGGTTCGCTAGAAGAGTATTCTCAGGTATAAGTTTAACCCTTTTTCGGGCCTGAGGGAATAAATTTACAAAAAAGGAACATTCTCCTTGGTTTTGGTTTATCACCTTTTTTGGGCCTTGGAGATTACTTACGAAAAAGGAACCCCCACGAAGTCCATAGTTAAGCTCTTTTTAGACTCCCTAAAATTGAAAATATCGTCGAGTGACCTTGTTCCTTCACACTTGTTAAATTGGTCCAGAAGAACATCTACTGGCATGAGTTTACCCCTTTTTCCAGCATGTAGATTATGGAGGAAAAAGGTATACCTCGGGAGATTCATCTCGCCGCAAGAGTTCTCCTCAATAAATACTTTTTTGGGCTAAGGAGACTAAATCTAGAAAAAGGCAATGAGTCCATAGTTAAGCTCTTTTCAGACTCCTTAAAATTGAAAAGATTGTCGAGTGATCTTGTATGTGTCACACTCGTTAAAATGATTTTGAATAGACGTCTTTTCAGTGCAAGTTTACCCCTTTTTTGAACTGACTAGACTATTTTCGAAAAAGGTACCCCAGTGGAGTTTTCTTTTACGTTTTTTTCAGACTCTCTAAATGTGAAAAAACTACCGAGCTTACTGTGTCTGGGCTCGTTAAAATTACATTGAAGGGAGTTTCATTGTGTCTTGCTAATCGCATTTTCATCTCTGCATCTTTGGCCTAATTCTGGCTCCATGTTTCTCTCAACTGAACATTTGAAGCATGCCTTATATGTAATCCTTGTAGCACTTTGCCTCTATGACCTGACACCTTGACCCATGGAGGAATTTTCCCTGAGTGTCCTTTTCCTGCACATGTCTCCTTGCTCTGAGCATTAGTGTGTTCCTTGTGCTTGGAACTAGTATGCTTGTGACACTCGTTCCTCCTTTGTAACATAGCATTCTTTTATTCTTTTTCAAGCTCTTTAAAAATTGAAAAAGACAAAAAAATTAAAAATAAAACAAAAAGAGGGGACGGGAAATATATTTTTTTTTTTTTGGAAGAAAAATGAGTCGCCCTTGGACAAAGCACATCCTTCCATTTTTCGTCAAGATTTTGGATCTAATATGACCTTAGGAAGTTGTTCTCGCTCCATAAAGTTGTGTCCTCCTCCGTTTGGTTACTCTTCCAAACACATGGAGACTTTGCGTTGCCTCCTACATCGTGAACTTATGTCAATGTCATGATGCCTGAGTCTGATCATCTTTTGTGCTCTTTTCCAAGGGAAGTTTCACCCAACCTAAGTCAACCTTTCTACAGTCTATCTCCTTCCCTCATGCTCGGCCATCCCAAAATTCCGATCAAGTCCTTGGTCGAAATCAATGAAGTTCTTTGCCTGATCATCGAGATCCTCTTGTCTTTTCCCAACGAGCCATCGAAGACCTATAGGTAGTGAAGTCATACACTCACATTGTACTCCTACTCGAGTTTTGAAGATCTTGAAGTTTTTTCTCGAGCTTTGAAGACCTCATCTCCAGCCATCAGGTGTTATTGGCTTCTTGAAGATGGATATTATACTTGTATATCTTTGATTTTGAGATGTAGATCCATTGTGTATTGCTCACGGATACACTTTATATAGTTATATGATATGGATCTGCAGTGTATTTGATTGGAAACCATGATTTATTTTATCTCGAGCATGGGTATGCCTACCTCGGAGAGACAATTGTTATTTTTTGTAGATGGAACCTCCCAAACTCCGGTCCCGGGATCACTCGTTCTGTACATTGGTGAAGATTTTTTAATGTATTTCAGCCATCAGATTCTCTTTTAACCTCACACATTAGGGGGCATATGTTATAAACCTAAATTTATATACATATGCATACCTGGAATTTGGCCCTCTTACTTGCATTTTTTGCCAAGCCATCACTAAGTTTCTCTTCTAAAAAAACAAATTTTTGAATATGTACGTGCCCTGCTCCACTACTGCCCACGTACATACTCTTGTTGCACCACTACAACCCACGTGTGTACACATGTTTCACCACTACATCCCACGTATACTTGCAAAAGTTGCAAAAAATAAAATGTTGCAAGGAATTCATTGAGATTACGGGCTATTGGGTAGTTTCCCAACTAATTCACCGCCTATAGCCTGTCACATAATCGAATAACCATCCTTTTTCCATATAAAAGGAGGTTTTGGGGTCTCATTCCACATCTAGACATAAGAACAGTGAAACTCTTCCCGTTTCACATCCCCTCGTTGCCCCAAGCATTTGCAGCCCTTTTGTGAGAATTGCCTCAGAATTCCCCAATTTTCCTTCCTTCCTCCATCATAAACCCATTATACTTCCCAAGAACAAGATTGAGAGGAGAACCTATACGGCAGTCCACTTGGAGCTTGGTGAAGAGGATCCCAGACCAAGTTCGTGGAGCAATAGCCGACTTTGGTTGCAAGTGATCATTGTATTATCAATAAAAGAAGTACTTTTCCTGTCCCAAAACATGATGTGTGGAATGTTTGCATTTGATTTATGTTTTTATTCTAACATCTAACCCTTATTTATGTATGAAATGTATGCGTGTAGATTTATGTTTGTCTATCTTTGAATGCAGGCCAGCCTTGGGAGGAGGTTTGCAGTCAGTGAAGTCTTCAGGCGTGAGAGGATCGTCACCGGACGCGGAGTAAAGGTACAGTTACCTGATCCTTCTCATTTTTCTTTCTTTCATAATTCTGGGGTATGTTTGGGGTAGTTAGAGAAGTAGGAGACTTTTAAACGGTTATTGATCTGCCTACATTGTAAACCCTGGTGTAGCCATAGGGGGGGTTTTCCCGCTAGCACTCAAGTCACCCAAGCAGATGAGGAAACAACTACTAGTGGGAATGTGGAAGTAATCCAGCAAGAACAAGGAGAAAACTTGATGTTGAGAATAGTATTACTCAAGCCTAAGACAAGCGAAGTAGTAGAACATGAACAGAGAAAGAGAGTGTTCAAAACTAAATGTAAAATTCACGATAAGTGTTGTGATCTGGTCATAGATGGTGGGAGTACATAAAATTTGATATTCACTGAAGTAATGGGGAAATTGAATTTTAAAATCATTCCACATCCCAATATATACCGAGTTTCATGGTTGCAAAGGGGACAAAAGGTGACTGTCACTGAACAATGTTTATTGAGTTTCTAGATTGGAAGTTTCAGTGAACAAGTTTTATGTGATGTGATAGAGATGGATGCATGTCATGTATTGCTTGGGAGGTCGTGGATGTTTGAAAAAAAGGTATTCCATTATGGTAGAGAGAATTCATATGATTTTTTCAAGGATGGTCAGCGTTGTAAGTTGGTACCAATGTTAGAAAATAATATGGACAGTAATAGAACCAAGGGGATGGACAATAGTAACAACAAAGTTATGAATGATAGTAACAACAAGAATCTGCATGGCAGTGACAATCGAATCATGTTATTTTATGCTAAGGAGTTTATAAGGGAGAAGAAACATAGTGGTTTTTTTTTCCATAATTCCAAAGAGGATTCAGGAGATGGAGAAGAAGGATTTTATATCAGTCGAGATTCAACACTTGTTGAATTTAGAATTCAAGGAAATTGTAACAGAGGATTTACCAGTAGGATTACCTCCATTGAGAAGCGTATCACACCAGATCGACCTGATACCAAGGTCGATTTTGCAAATAAATCACCTTACCGAATGACTCTAGCAGAGAGTGAAGAGATAAATAGACAAGTACATGAGTTACTTGACAGAGGGTTAATTCGAGAAAGTTTGAGTCCTTGTGCAGTGCTAGCAGTATTGACACCGAAAATGAATGTTGAGTGGTGGATGTGTACATATTCATGGGATATTAATAAAATTACCATTAAGTACAGGTTTTCTTTACTGAGAATGCATGATCTCATGGACTGTTTGAGTGGTGTTGAGTACTTCACGAATATTGATTTGAAGAGTGGTTATCATCAAATCTAGATAAGGGAAGGTGATGAATGGAAGACAATGTTCAAGACAAAAGATGGGTTGTTTGAGTGGTTAGTTATGCCTTTCAGTTTAACTAATGCACCTAGAACATTAATGAGGTTGATGAACAAAGTTTTGAACCATTTTTTTGAAAATTTACCGTCGTATATTTAGATGACATTATGATTTTCAGCAGGAGCAAAGAGGAACATTTGGAGCATGTGAATATGGTGTTACAAAAATTGAAAGAGGAGGAATTCCTGATAAATATGAAGAAGTGTACATTTTTACAAAAGGAACTTGTATACTTGGGTTTTTTGGTTTCCAAAGAAGGTTTAAATATGGATCCCAAGAAGGTAAAATCAATATTTGATTGGAAGACACCTAAATGCACTTTTGATGTGCGGATTTTCCATGGACTAGCAAGTTTCTATTGGAAGTTCATTCGAAATTTCAGTCGGATTTGTGTGCCTCTTACTGAATGCATGAAGAAAGGCACATTTCAGTGGACAACAACAACAACGAAGTCATTTGAATATTTGAAAAGAAGGATTACAGAACAGCCAGCATTGTCACTTCCAAATTTAAATAAGGTATTTCAAGTAGATTGTGATGCAAGTGGGACAACAATTGGAGTAGTTATGAGCCAAGAAGGTAAACCGATAGCATTTTTCAGTGAAAAGTTGAATTAAATGACGAAGAAATACTTTGTTTGTGATCAATAATTTTATGCTATGATCTAGGATTTGAAAAAACTGGCAACATTACTTGCTTCCAAAGGAGGTTTTTTGTTTACTGACCACAAGGTGTTGCAGTACATTAATAGCCAAGATAAATTGAATTAGAAACATTCTAGATGGGTAGAATTTTTACAAAGTTATACATTTTTTTTAAACACGGGTTAGGGAAATCAAAAAAGGTTTTTGATGCATTGAGTTGGAGGACAATATTGTTAAACACCCTATCAGTTGCAATGGTGATCCGTAGGATCTTTTAAATGACTATGGTTGAGTTTTACTTTTGCATGCGTTAATTAACCATTTGGGAAACTTAGTGAAAGAATGAGGAAAGAAGAGGAATTATAACAACCATATACACATATGCAGATCTGAAATGAAAGAATAAACAGTAAACCATAACACGCAAATTGATAACGGAGTTCGACACAACTTTTGCCTACGTCTCTGGGCCTTTTCTCTGTGGGGGAGGCTTCTTTATTTCTGTTCAAATGCTCAAAAGTACATTGCTGCAATTCCAAATGGCTACAAGACTGATCTGGTCTTGTTCGTCCAGATCTCTAGAACCCTGCAAAGAAAACGGCACGCAAAATGGACGTTCCAAGCTCCCAGAAATGGTCCGACAGCGTCTCCTCCTCAAAAGCTTCTCTGCATCAAACTAACTTTGGCTTGGCTTTTCTCCAGCATAACTCTGCTCTGACTGACTGTTCATGGCCTCAAACAGGCCTAATTTATATAGCCTTGAAGTTGGTTGCTTAGCTCCAACTCCCTCCAAGAATTTGGCCTCCAAAAATGCCCAATATCCCCCAAAAATGGAGAGAATTCACCAAAAATAGACATATTTAATAATAAAAACCAAATTTTTGTTATCAAAACCCACTTAATAAAGTTCATTGGCCCGCAGCCCCCTTATGCTATGTGCGCGCCCCTTTTCGCGATCGTATGGAGCGCCATATGGCCACGTGCCATGGCGCTGGCCCCTTTTCCTCGCACCAGCCCCCAGTTTCTTGGCACATGAATAGGGCCATATGGCCACACGGTTACATCCTCCCGCGTGCATAGGGTTGGCCCCGGGTCTCGTGGCGTATACATAGAACCATGGGGCCAATGTTATAACCACCCGCACATGTATTAACAACCCCGCTCCCGTGCTCCCGGTCCCATTGCACAGTCATATGGTTTTATGTCGAGGGTTGGGGCCAAGCCCCAGCCCTTTCCCCCGCCGGCTAATAGGCTATATAAACCAGGCCTGTTTGAGGCCATGAACAGTCAGTCAGAGCAGAGTTATGATGGAGAAAAGCCAAGCCAAAGTCAGTTTGATGCAGAGAATCTTTTGAGGAGGAGACGCTGTCGGACCATTTCTGGGAGCTTGGAACGTCCTCCCTCCAAGAATTTGGCCTCCAAAAATGCCCAATATCCCCCAAAAATGGAGAGAATTCACCAAAAATAGACATATTTAATAATAAAAACCAAATTTTTGTTATCAAAACCCACTTAATAAAGTTCATTGGCCCGCAACCCCCTTATGCTATGTGCGCGCCCCTTTTCGCGGTCGTATGGAGTGCCATATGGCCACACGCCATGGCGTTGGCCCCTTTTCCTCGCACCAGCCCCCGGTTTCTTGGCACATGAATAGGGCCATATGGCCACATGGTTACATCCTCCCGCGTGCATAGGGCTGGCCCCGGGTCTCATGGCGTATACATAGAACCGTGGGGCCAATGTTATAACCGCCCGCACATGTATTAACAACCCCGCTCCCATGCTCCTGGTTCCATTGCACAGTCATATGGTTTTATGTCGAGGGTTGGGGCCAAGCCCCAGCCCTTTCCCCCGCCGGCTAATACACCAAACAAATTCAAATAATATTTTGGCCGAATGCTTTACAAGCACCACCCGTCGACGGGCCGGCTAGCCCGACTTTCCCAGTCCTTTGCCCCAACAGGAGGTCTCGGTTTCGAATCCCGGCCGATCCAAAAATTTTAACACATAACCCAATGAACCAATCCTAGGGTGCCACGTGGCACCTTAAAAACCAACCAAATCATGACACGCGTCAAACGCTGATTGGCCCACGTGCACGCCACGTCACATCATCCCTGTCGAACTGCCACATAAACCTGCCGTACTGCCACCTGTCAGTCTGTCGTACTTCCACGTCAACCTGCTGCATCAGCCTGCCATGTCAGCCGCTGACGTCACCCGTGCCACGTGTCACCCTTACAGTGGTGACACGTGTCACTTCTGGATTGGCCCAACTGGCGCCCAAATCGACCAAATCTGCCTGCCACGTGTCACTCCCTGGAGCCACCACGTTTCATTGTACGGACATGCCACATGTCGTTGTACGGACGTGCTACGTGTCATTGTACGAACCTGCCACGTCAGCATCCGTACAGACTGTACGGACTGCACAGTCATCAATTTTTTTGCCGGTTTGACCTTTCGGACAGAATGCGATATCTTCTCCATACGGAGCCCGTTTGACAAAGTAAATATACCATCGGAATCAGGAAGACAAGACGGACGCAATGGCATGGGTTTCGTTGTATTCCGAGCACTTTCATTTTTGAGCATTTTTCAAGCCCTATCAGGCTTCTGGATCCAATTTCGGATCAAATGGTAAGTTTGAAATGTGTGAAAGGGTTGTATGAAGAGGATGCATATTTTGCAGTGTCTTGGAAGGCATGCGTAGAACCATGGAGTATGGACTAAACACCATTATTAGACTACCACATTCAAGAAGGATTGTTGTTTAAGAACCAACAATTATGTATTCCACAGAGTTCAATACGATTGAACCTCATTAGAGAGTTACACAATGGAGGTTTAGGAGGACATTATGGCATGGAAAAAGCCACATCATTGGTGAAAGAACGATATTTTTGGCCCAGCATCAACAAAAATGTCAAGAAATTCGTTGAGTGTTGTAGAATTTGTCGATTAGATAAGGGTAGAAGTCATAATAGAAGACTTTACACTCCAATTTCGGTACCTGAAAGACCATGGAAAGATGTAAGCATGTATTTTATTTTGGGATTACCTATGACACAGAGGAAGTATGATTCTATGATGGTGGTAGTCGATCGGTTTTCAAAAATGGCACATTTTGTAGCATGTAAGAAGACAAGTGATGCTAGTGAAGTGGTTGCCTTGTTTTTCAAAGAAGTAGTACGATTACATGGCATACCGAGGAGTATTACTTCAGACAGAGACACAAGATTTGTTGGTCACTTTTGGAGGACACTTTGGAAAATTTTGGGTTCTAAGTTTCTATACAATTCATCCTATCATCCCCAAATAGATGGGCAGACCGAGGTGGTGAACCAAGTTTTAGGAAACTTATTGAGAAGTTTGAGTGGTGAAAATCCTAGTCAGAGGGATTTAGTTTTGGCACAAGTTGAATTCACTTACAACGATTTAGTGAACAGATCTACAGGGAAGAGCCCATTCCAAATTTCTTATGGTAGGTCACCTAAAGGGGTGGTATATTTGGTTTACTTACCAGATCTAGGAGATCAAACAAATGTTGACGCGAGTGATTTTGCAGACATTATGCAGGAATTGCATGAGAATGTGAAGTAGAAACTACAGGAAAGAAATAACAAGTATAAATAGGGGGCAAACCTGCAATGAAGATAGAAAATATTTAAAGAAGGTGAATTAGTCATGGCTCACTTGAGAAAGGAATGATTTCCCAGAGGTGCCTATAACAAACTTAAGTATAATCTTGAAGAAAATTTATGATAATTCTTATCAATTAGAACTTCCGGACAAGTTCGATATATCTCTAACATTCAATGTTGTTGATCTGTATGAGTTCCATGAAGGAGAAAACAATGGTGATGAAAGTACCCTTGACGGATGAGAATAGATACTATTCAAGCGAGATAAGGAAGTGGAATAAATTTTGGCCACAAGGATTGGTAGAAAAACTCGCAACAAGGAATATATAGAATATTTAATCAAATGGAAAAGCAGAGGATCTGAGGATGCATCGTAGGTTTCCGAAGAAGAAGTAAGGCACCTATGAAACTCTTCATCCTCTGGAACAACAACCACATGAGCTGGGAGCTCATGTCTTTCTTATAAAGGGTGTTTGATGCAGGAGAATATTTGGTTCTAGGCAATCCACATCACCCAAAAACATTTCAATTCTATACAAGTTAAATCAGGACGAATAAGGATGGTTGAAACTCTACTTGGTAGCTCGTGTTGTTACTCCTTGTTATAATTGGCATTGTTGCAACTCTTTGAAACTCCTACGTTGAAAATCCACATTATAGGATTGGTGTTGTAACTCCCTACAACTCATATGCTGCAACTCCACACTAAAGGATTTGTGCTGCAACTCGATGCAACTCCTACGTTGTAACTCCATGATACAAGATTGATGTTGCAACTCACTACAACTCCTGTGTTGCAACTCCACACTACATGATTTGTGCTAGAATTCTTATGTTGCTACTCAATGTGATGATTCCAAATTCATTCCACGTAGCTCATAAAGATTAAGTGCCAAGTGGAAATCATTGGGGAAGGAAGAGGAAACGAAACTGAAGAGGAAAATGGTTGGGCAACGAACAATCATGACTATCCATCTCTCCAATGGAAAGGGAAACGAATCAGCTGGCATAAACAACATAAAGGGAAGGGGGAAAGAAGATGTCGGGGTTGGATTTTCGAGCAAGAAGAAAGGAAGGTTTATCTTGGGCCAATTGGAAGCGAAGGAGACAACCACAAAGAATGATATCGAGAAGAGACAGTGTCAGTTGCAGAAGAACAACATAATAATCAACTATAGTCTGGTGAGAAAGGTGTATTCCTCGATTCCATTGGAATAAGGGGCATTTTGAAATCTAAGGATTCTCGATCTGTTTGTGTTCTTATGGTTTTAATTAATTTCTTCTATTTCAGTCTTAACAACATTAAATGAATTGTTTGTTGCATGTTCAATATGAGTTATGTTTTGCATTGTGAGGGCATAGCATAGTCTTGTAGGTGTTAATTTCTACAGGTCTGTGAGCTACGTCAATGTGCCTCACCTTTAAGTTCCTAAATCATATCCCCATTGTTACCTTTAATAATTAAACCATTTAAGGTACAAAACCATGTTTAGAATATCATCCCAAATTTATCATTCCAAGGCCTTATGTACCTCACCTTTAAGTTCCTAAATCAGATCCCCATTGTTACCTTTAATGATTATACCATTTAAGGTACAAAACCATGTTTAGAATATCATCCTAAACTTTGATTTTTATGTACAGATTTAGATCTGATAGATCTCTTTTAAACTATTTTATTTATAGTGATCATTTAGCTTGAAATACTAAGTTTGAGGAACCCATTTGAGCATATGCAATGCCTTTTACATTGGATTTTCTTTCTCCTTTTACATGAATCCTTGGAATTGTTACTTATATAGTTTATTTTTTAAATATTTATTTAGAAAGCTAATTTTGAAATCTATTTGATGAATCGTGCATTTAAACTAAGTTGTTATGGAAAAAATCAACTTGATCATATTCATTTTCTCCATTTAAACATGCTTTGTGCTTGTTATTTGAACTGTTTATTTTATACTTTCTCTTTTATACCAGGGAAAATTTTAGGGGTTGAATTTCACTTATGGGCTATTTTTTCATGTTTTTTTACCAAAAACCATATTTGCTAATTTCCATTTTATGCACCCAATTTTTATAGCATAAAAGTATTTTACTTCAAAAATAGCCAAAATTTTCTAGAAACTATATAAAATTCTTAGAAATTTTAATGTTTTTACAAAAATATCACCCAACATTTTATGGTTGGCATTTTAAGAACTAGTAAAATTTTCCAAGGTTTCTACTCTTAAAATGAAGTATGGATCCATAAAATTTTCCATTCAACATTTTATGATTGGCATTTTAAGAATTAGTAAAATTTTCCAAGATTTCTACTCTTAAAATTAAGTATGGATCCATAAAATTTTCCATATTTTATACTATCTTATAGACACATTTATCACCTCTGTGAATTTTCCCTCTAAACAAAAGGACACACATGATAGAGAACACAAAAAATAAATTTCACAAACTAAATTTAGTTATTTCATATTAGATAATTAAATGGATTTATAATCCATTTTGTTTTTCAAATTTAGTCATTCAAAATAAGGATAGACGTCCAATGATATATAATCCCAAGATAAGGATAAACCTCCAATGACCTATAATCCCAAAATAGACAAAATTATCTTAAAACTGTATATTTTATCTTATCTTATTTTTAGCAAATTCAAGGGTCAATCTAAAATGGAAATTACCCATCATAACATCTATTATGTCAAAAGCACATGGAAATAACACCCAACCACATTTTTTTTTATTTAAGCACTTCATGCCTTGTTTTAATTCTAGGCTACATTATGGGATCTTACCTTTATAGCCCAAGAGACCGTAATCTAGAATCTCAATTTTTGCATGTATTTATTACTATTTTATTTTGTATTTCCATTTTTACATTGAAATTTATCTACTTGATACGTGCTATCATGTTTATCCTTTTGACTAGTCTTGTATTGTAATCTCATATCCTAGTCAAGGTGTGTTTTATCTAAAAGGACAATTGGTTGATATTAAAATATCAGGAGGAATCGTTAGGAAGAGTCTATGTTCCATCCGTGACGCGTGTAAATGAGATTATAGGCATAACCACTGAGGAGATTGTGGCAAAAGCAAGGGATGGTCTTACTTAAAATGCTTCACAAGGTAAATTTAATTTTCATGCATAGTCTTTAAAGTAATATTACTACCAAAGAACCAAAATATAAAACTATTATGTCAAATTCCAAGAGTGGCTTCAAAGTTTGTAATAGGTTTAAATTTTTGAAAGATTGTTCTTTCATTTAATAAGTTTTTGACATTTTGTTTTCTAAAGTCATCATAATTTAAACATATATTTTCTATCAATATAGACTAGTTAATTAGTTAATTTGGCACTATCGTATCTTTCAAGTTTGAGTTACCACATTAATACCAAGTTCAAGTTTGAGTTAACACATCAATATTTATGTTTTATTGTTAGGCTAGAAGTTTACAGTCCTATATTAAGTTCAAGTTTGAGTTGCCACATCAATATTTATGTTTTATTGTTATGTTAAAAGTTTACAATCCTATGTTTAAGACTAGTTAATTTGGCAGTATCCTATCTTTTAAGTTTGAGCTACCATGTTTAAGATTAGTTAATTTGGCAATATCATATTTTTTAAGTTTGAGCTATCCCATCAATATTTGTGTTTTATTATTAGGTTAGAATTTTACAACATTATATTTAAAATATTATTTGTTTGGTTGAGTTTACAAGATACATTCATTTTGTGAAAGATGAAGTTTGGATTTCTTTTTTTTAGTATTTAATTTTCCCTTTAAAATATGATAGAAAAAGGAGAAATTCCTCGTTTTATTACACAATTAGATGAAATAGTAATTGTGCATAGTAGATGGAAGCAATGTAATGTAATATCTAAATAAGGCATAACTTTTTTTTTCTTTTTTTTGAAAATGCAAATTATATTATTCCAAATAAACAATATTATTACAATTGATATACGTAGTCAATTCCCGCTAGCATATCTGATGAAGGTGTAGGTTTTGTTTGCTAGGCGATCTGAGTTAAATACCCTTACGATGTGTTTAGTCGGGAGGAGACACCTAAAAATCCATCCATGTTAAGGGTTGATGCATCCCAAGACGAGTTTGCTCCCCGAGTGATTTTGACGTCCTAAATGCCCCTGGGTTGTGGTTTCTTAGCCAATGGTTGAAATGTTGACCCCGTAAGTGACGAACATTTCTAACAAACAAAAACAAAATTGATATACACGAGATTTATATGAATATCTTCTTTCTATGAATGTTAGGGAGCTTAACATAATGTATTATGCTCCAAGGGGTTAGGGGTCTGTATCCTTCTAAAATAAATCATTTTGAACTTTGACATAGAGTGCTAAATCATTTTTAAATACTCTCAATTCTCTCAATTTTAAATAGGAATTGTTTCCTTAAATAAATTATTTTGAACTTTAACATAGAATGTTAAATCATTTTTAAATACTCTCAATTCTCTCAATTTTAAATAGGAATTCTTTCCTTGAAAAATTATTGTACATTATTTTTTTATCAAAATAAAGAAATAATAGATAAACAATCATATCATATTCCATGACTCTTTGTAAAAATATCATATTCCATAACTCTCATCCAAACAATTATATCTTATCCCATAACTCTCTTTACAAAAATCTTGTTCATCCAAACAATCATATCCTATAACATAACTCTCCTTATCCTATAACATAACTCTCCTTGCAAAGATCTTGTTCATCTAAACAATCATATCTTATGACATAACTCTTTGCAAAGATCTTGATCATCCAAGCAATCATATCATATGCCATAACTCTTTACAAAAATAGTGATCATCTAAGCAATAGGACATAGCTTATTAGTCTCAGTCTAATTGACCAATTTTGGTTACTTCTAAAAATTGAGGCATTCATTTTCTCTCAACACCCTTGCGTAGTAACTATGCATATTTAAAATAGTTAATCAAGTGATACCTAGGTTTATAAGTTTCCTTTTAAATTTGTATGAAATTTTTATATGGTCTAGTCTAATGTGAAGCAAATTTAAATTTCTCTGGCTATGCATCATTTTAATTCATATTTAAATATTCAATCAAGTTTGACCTAGGCTTATAATTTTCTTTTTATATAGATGTTTTTCGATTTTTTTTTTTTATATATATATGTTTTTCCAATTTTTGTACATAAACTTGTTTAATGTTAAACAAACAAATTTATTTAGGTATGCATCATTGTTTAATTGTTACTTGTCTTCGGGAAGAAATCATTAAATTATGTAACTATTGTCTTTTCGTGTTTATAGATTGCAAGATAGAATGCATTTTACAACATGCTAGTATTGGTTACACTTTAGTGGGTTAGTAATGGTGATGGACCATTAACCATTGGATCATATTATACATATTATATCACTATTGTATTTACATGTCTATAGATTGTAAGATAGAATATGTTTATAGATTGTAAGATAGAATGCATTCTCTAAAATGGCGGTGGCATTGGTTTCACTTTAGTGAGTCAATAATGGTGATGGACCCATAAATCATTGGACTAAATTCTATATGTAATTTAACATGTAAAACAAGGTTAAAGATAAAGATAATTAAAATTTAGACTTCAAATATAATGATTGTACATTAATAATAGTTTTAGTTGGATTTAATTTTAATTGAATTTCGGATAATAATTATTGGAGTATATTTTCCTAAAAATGAATAAGATGTTTACCTGTAATGTTGATGTTTAATATCATTGGTCACTTTGTTTTGTCATATGTTTATGTGCATATGAACTCAATATTTAGGAATATTTTATTTTTTGTGAGCTTAGATTCAAGACCATGAGTATGACCATAAACCTTTTATCAGAATAAGTCACAGGAAAGGCTTTGTTATATCAATTTTTTATGTGAATCATTATGGACCTAATAGTACATAACATGTGTTTCCTCCTTGGAGGTCATATGTTCAAATCTATATGGGGTTAGGGTATTTACACCTTTGTTGTTAGGAAACAAACACCAAAATAGCCTGAAAATAGAAAGAGAAGTAACCTCCACGCCTTGAGAATTAAATAAAAGAATGAAAGATAAGTCTTTTTGAGTGGGAAACCTCCTTTTACAATAGAACAAGTGTACCATATGTGATGATTCTAAACTAGGTCTCCTTGGTATATATATAGGGGACAAAAGGTACAAATACGATTAAATG
>SNQJ01S0104984.1:3843-15295 GCA_010110895.2 Picea sitchensis
GGCTTTGGAGGGGTTATCTCCGCTACCTTTCCGCACGCGACCTCGTGTTTATCCCCTGTGTTAGAGGGGGGTCCCGGATAACTTCCACGAAACTGGACTTCTACACTCCCTACCATAGACTGTAATGTTTGGTTTTGAATGGCCTTGGAGAGTTTCCTCTCCAACCTAATCCAAGGCTCTAGACCTGAACTAGTTTGTGAACCCTACAAACAAAAAGTCTAATAGTTTTTAAATTATTGTTGCTTTTAAGGCTTTTTCTTACGTCAAAGGGTATGGAAGTGAAACTGATGGTGTGTAAAGACGAAAGTAAAATGAATGAAAAAAGAAACTGGAAACAAAATACTTTTACTAGATGCAAAATTTTCAGCAACTTTTCACAAAGAAAGATTTCTTTTTCTTTTCAATTTTTCTAAGATTTTATGCAGCAAAAATAAAGAAATTTCGCTCGACTACGAGCTACTTATGCTCTAAATGCACTGCAAAAACTTACGAAATAAAGACTTCTCCCTAGCTAATGATGCAGAAACACACTCTTTAAACAAAGAAGAAAATGAAAAATAATTTCAAGGAATAACAAAACACAAAAAGACAAACTGAGACAGGACTGTGAACCAGCAAGACTCAGATAGGATTCCAGAAAACCCCCTAAGAATGTAAATTTCTGACAGGGAAGAGGAGGACTGCCTCTTAAAGTTCTCTGCATTCCTACATGCTACTGAAACCTCTACAGCTAGCATTCACACACAGGCTGTAAGAGGTTAGGGCGTGGGTACACGCATGCAGGCCTTATGTAGGCCGCGTGTACCTCTGTATGTCCCGACAAATACCGTCAAGCAGAAGTTAGGGAAAACTGGTATGAAGAACCAGGCTCCCTGCTTGCTCAGACCTTACAGAAAAAGACAGGCAACGAAACAAAAAATCTAATCGTTTTAATCTACCCAAAAAACTCAACTAAATCCGAAAACCCTAAAGAGTATATCCCCAGTGGAGTCGCCAATTCTCTTGTTGGGAAAAATACCCTATGGACTAGAAAACTAGGGTCGGGCTTGCATGCAGATGTTGACCGAAAATAAATTACCTTTAACCTACAACCCAAGATTAAAACCCCTCTTTCACAGTAACTACATGAAGAGAATCACTAACCTTTTTAATGTAGATCCTCCGTTGCGCTTTGACCACTTGCTTGTGTTGCTCCTTCCACAGATAACCTACAATCAAGACAAATGCCAACTACGCATGCATGCTACTTTCCTACTTAAGGGTTAGAAATCAAACACAAATTCATCCAATCATAGATAACTCATGCATTGGGACGAGAAAAGTATTCTTTTTATTAATGAAAATGAATCAACTTACAATCAAAGTCGAGACCGACCACCACTCCTTGAACCTGATCCTGGGCTCCTCTTTTTTTTCCTCCAACTTCTTTGCGTGAATTATCCTTTGGCTTGAGGAAAGGCTAAAGGGTTGGGACAATGGATTACAAAAATGGGCAGAGTTTCTTCACTATAATTTTCCTCCTCCAAATGGTACCCCTACCCCTTCTTTTATAGGCTAGAAGGATCTAGGGTTTTGGATGAACCCTCGACCATGCATGGCTTGGATTTTTAGTTAACTGACCCATAGCTTTTTGTTCCGTCGGCAACTTTCCTCTTTTCGTGCTTTGTTAGGTACACGCGGGCTATAGTGAGCCAGCCAGCGTTCGCACGCGTGCAGTAATGGGTTAGGGTGCGTGGGCCTTGATACAAGAGGGTTTTCAAAGAGTTTGTTCAGCAGTTGTTTTGGCAATGAAGGGATATGAGTTGGCATGATGCTAGGTAAGCATGTGTGGTACAATTTAGGGTTATAACACACGTGAAGGAAGGAGATTGCAAGTTGTTGGGCTCCATTCATGATCGAGAGTTGGAAGAGTCAGAATGAATCACAACAAAACTCGTGAAACGCGAAACTGTGAAGTTCCTTTTGATTAGGCCTGTCGTCACAGCCAATGGGCATATGGGATAAATGCGAGACCCTGCAGATGTAATCCAATGGTGTTGGTTATTTGGAAATCTGATCAAAGGGATATTGTTTCACCTCACGGTTAATTGTTCAGTTACGATTCAGTTAACATAACTGAATCATAGTTCTTGGACATTTGGTGATTCAGTTGCTGAGGCATTTTCCTTGGAAATTCGGGGTGTAACTGAATCGGTGGGAGAGAATAAAAGAGATATGCAGTGACTGTGCGAGGTTGGTTGTTCTCACTGGGAAAATGAGTTAAATTGGAAGAAAGGAAAATCATAGAATGCACAGCGTGAGATCAAAATCAGAGATGAGAAACATAAGTTGAACATAACAGAAAAGGTGAAGAGATCAGAATGAACACATACCAAAGAGTTTGAGAGGAACAGAGAAAGAACAGATAGAAAGAGACAGCAAGTCAAGCCAAGTATGAACAGAGTAGAAGAATAGTGAAGCAGAGAATAATTACAGAATAGAGAAGAAGTGGTAAGAATTGATATACCTATACTGTTGGTTATTCAATCATTTATTTATAATCAGGGAGGTAGGGTGGTTCTAGGGAGGACTGTGGTCCTCTGATATTCAAGTTGGTGCTTGAATATTGGAAGTTGTATCTTCCATCTAGTTGTGGCTAGAAAAAAGGGTGGCAGGGTGGTGCTAGGGAAAACACAAAGTTTTTTATATGCAAGTTGGTTCTTGTATAAGTCTAGTTGGTGTTGGAACACTCAGGGAGTTGACGCTTCCTTCTAGTGGGTGCTATAGAAATAAGAGGGTTGGTGCTCTCAGCAAGTTGGAGCTTGTAAAACAGAGGTAGTATCCTCACATTGAGTCGGTCCTCAAAGATAGATGTTGTACATAACTTAAAACACTGCCTATCATTTGAAGTAGAAGAGGTTTTATCCCTTTATGGGTTTCCTCGTGAAAATATGTCTCTTTGTATATATTATGTGTGATTAATTTTCATTATTTATGTTTTTCATATCTTGTATAATATTGATGGTCACTTGAAAGAGATTAAAAATTGTTTGAATAATTCATAAATTGTTTAAGCACAATAACAACTGATTCACCCCCCCCCTCTCAGTTGTCTTAGTAATTTCAATAGAAATATCCACTTATTACAACCAATATGGGACCCCATAGGGTAACCCCTATTATCCCTTCTCTATTCTAACACAATATGTCACAACCCAACATGGACAATACTAGGCAGGGTTCAATTTCATCCAACCTTCCCCTATTCAACAAGTTCAAACTTTTGAACAATTGAATACGACTAAGCCACCTAACCCACCCAATAATAACTAGAATAAAAGAAAGAACAAGAACTAAGGACAAGGAGGGAATTCCCCCCAACAAAATACCCTAGCTGGAGGAAACAAATGCCAACCAAACCCGAACCCCCAAGGGGGAAATCATAATGGTCAACCTCAACAAGGGAGAAATAACAACCTTAGAACCAACTATTGTATCCTTTTCGCCACTTTAATGAGAAAAAGAGGGACAATTGCAAGTCCAGTTGAGTCAGCTGAACAGGACATAAGCTATTGTATGATTCAAATGACTCAATCACATGAAATAAACAAACAAATAAGCTAATAACAACTAAAGAAACAAAACTACAATGCATAAGGAAATTAGAACCAAAATTAATCAAAAAATTGACCAATATTCATGCCACCAATGAATAGATTGTATTAGTGGGAAAAAACCAAGGAAAAAGGGAGACTTATGGATCCCCTCTTCCTCCAAGGGAGGGCTCTTGAGTCCCCTATGTGAGCTATTCTTACAAATGGAAAACTAGAAAGGAAATGGTGAAGAAATCCAAGATTATTCCCTCAAGAGGTGAGGTGAATAGCTTAATGAGATGATGCTAGTATACTCCAAGAAGGAAAGCAGTTCCTTGTAGGAGAATAGAGGCAACATAACAATACAATGAGATTCTTGAATTCATAGTGAACCCATGGCCTCTTTTTATAGCAAATATTTGAGGTATTATCCAACTAGTCTTTAGTGTGAACAAGGGGCCCTTTAGGGCACCCTTAGATCTTTGATAAACTCCCCACTCATATTCAACTCGTATTTGAGGTTCAAATCGACTTGGGAGATGAACCAGAAGTTGGTGAGGGTCCGACAAGAACTATAAATGCACCATTCTCAGGTGTGCGCATCTTTTTGTGTACACAGTCATGCATCAGGCACATGTGTGTGTTTCCTGCGTTTTTGACTTGAGCACGTTCGCGTGCTTCCTTTGGATTCTAAGCACATGTCAATTTTATAACCAGTTGTATATTTTTTGTGCCCTTTGGAAATGTATTTTTGAGGCTGTGAATGAACTAATGGGTGTTTGGAGATGCTGGATTCCTATAACCATTTGCAGACGAAATTCTAGTGATAACAGATGCCCCCTGATGTGTGAGGTTAGGAGCATACGTATAGCCAAAATACATCAATTTTTCTTCTAATAATAGTACCATTGTAAGAAAGAATGTTGATAGGAATTGCAAGAGCGATCCATCGGAAGGAGAGGGGAAATTGTGGGACCGAAATTTTCTCTAGGTGTGGAAAAATAAAAACTATATACAAATGAGGCGGGCATGCCCCATGGTCATGTCATGTAACTCAAATGTGTAAGAAAGTAATCGAAGTTGTATGCTGATGTAGATAACTGCAGCATCCTCAGGGGCAGTTTGATAATGGTAGATGACAATTATGATGGTGAACATACTATGAAAAGAGGCAATGACACCTGTAAGAAGTGTCGATGACTCGTAGGCATTGATGGCCCAACAAATTTTAGAGGTCTTCGTCTAGTATAAAACAACTGCAATAGTCGCAAAGTAAGACCCATTGTAACATGAGATTGTGTTGACATTGAATGTTATGGGGGTAAACGACAGGAGAGAGAAATGATGGTTCTCTCCGTGTCATCTAAGACTCCTCATTGTAACGATAATGACAGTCAAGATACTATCACCCTTCTAGAAACTATGCTGATGTCGATAGAAAAGGAGACGTGATTCCAAGAATCAAAGGGCTTCATGAAATCCACTAGATGAGATTAGGTACTGATGAGGTACATGGACGAAGTCAAGATGCGGTGAGACTCAAGACTTTCCTTGGTTGGGGATATATGTGAAGTATGAGCGGTAACAACTGTAAAACTGGATATAACATCAGGGGGATGACTAGACGTGGGTTAAATTGTGCCAGAGGCATGACAAAGTGGACAAACTAAGATACCATAGGTATATGGACTGTGGGAGACTCGGGGTTTATGGACGATGTCAACAAGAGTAGAAGGTAAGGAATTCCCCAACCAAGGGCGACAGGGGTTGCTTTGTCGGAAAAGAAGGTCTCTAAAGGTGACAACAAAAAGTTATGTAAATGTTGGAAACAAGGCTTTGTACAATTACCAAATGAATAAAGAATAATTTAGGATAAGTGTGCAGATACAGAAATGGGTTCCCTAGTGTAAGATGGCTTGGCCTGTGAGGGTGCAAGTTGCGTGGAAAACTGGTGGAGGGTGGGGGGCCCATAGGTGTGTTTTTGTATGAGGTAAATGAATGGAGGGAAATATACAGATGGGAAAACTGAATGTGGATGAAATGGAGGGTTAATGATACTGCGGAGGCACAATCAAATGATACCCGTGAGGAGATATCATGGGAGTCCGTTGGGAAAGCTAGAAAAATGAGGAGAAGGATTATGTGGTTGATTCTCGAACATGCGTAAGACTATCGGGAATCCCATCCATAGGGGGTAAAAGCAGCATGAGTGTCAAAGTGCCAAAGGGGACTATAAATGGGACAACTCATGTAGGGGAGAGTGCTACTGGGTGACGATACTTGAAATGCAGTGGAGGTGATAGTACTGCAGAGCTGGATGTGAGGATCCTACAAGCAAATGTCAGAGGGTGTGACTGGGAGATGCAATTGATATTCATAGGGAATGATTACATGTCGGTGTCGATCATATACTTGAAGCGGCAGCACTAGTGTGTGATGAACAAGTACCTATACACATGAAAATTGAATACCCGACGTGAACAATATCTAAAGATAAAGAACATATAACAATTATTCGATAATTCTGAACATGAGCATGCGTACATGGGCGTGATGTGAGAAAAATGCTCCCCCGGGGCCAAGGATGGATGGTGACTCGGAGAATGTGTAACAACCCAAATTGATTAATTTTATCATAGTTTTTAATTTTAATTTAATTAATTATTAAAATATATTAATAAGTCTTTTATTATTTTATTATTAAAAGGTGGGTGAAGTAATTAATGGGGAGATAAGGTTGTTGGGAATTAATGGGGAGATAGGGTTGTTGGGAATTAATGGGGGGAATTTGAAAGAGGAGGATAAGAAAGAAGGGGAGGACTTTGAAGAGACATCTTATTTCTGTTTGAGGATTTCTAAATTTCTGAGGGGGAGAGGAGGAGGAAATTAGAGAAATGGTTTTTTTTGGAAGCTCTCACAGAGCACTAGTGTTGTTAGGAATTTTGGGCTCGGGGGGCCAGGAAATTGCAAGGATTCTTGGAGCTAGGGAGCCGAAGAGGCTTTGTTCCTAGCTTTGAAGAGGCATCTTATTTTTGTTTGATGATTTCTAAATTTCTAAGGGAGAGAGGAGGAGGAAATTAGAGAAACGGTTTTTTTGGAAGCTCTCACAGAGCATTGGT
This sequence comes from Picea sitchensis, assembly GCA_010110895.2. Taxonomy (NCBI): domain Eukaryota; kingdom Viridiplantae; phylum Streptophyta; class Pinopsida; order Pinales; family Pinaceae; genus Picea; species Picea sitchensis. Next base: position 10,535 of record SNQJ01S0104984.1, read on the forward strand.
GTTGCTGGGAATTTTGGGCTCGTGGGGCCAGGAAACCGCAAGGATTCTTGGAGTTAGGGAGCCAGAGAGGCTCTGTTTCTAGCTGGTTGGGAGGAAAAGATTCAGTTTTCAGGCAATTTCAAGCAATTTTCAGGCAGTTCAAGTAGTTAGCAACAACATGAAAGAAAGGGACAAACTTCTTCTTCAAGAGGTATTTTACCAGTATACAATTTTGTTCTGAATGAAAGTTATGATATTTATCTATGTATTAAAAACGTGTAATGTGTTGTGTAATCTTTTTGATGACTATTTTGGACTGTATAATTTGAGAATTTGATATTTAAGTGTTTAATTTGCTAGAACTTCAACATAAATTAGATAGATTTGTTGTAATGCAAATAGAAATAAAAATTAGATGTCATGCTAACAAAAATACGACATAAACTTATTCATAAGGAATCTTTCAAGAAAAGAAAAGTAATTTAGATTACAAATTTACCATTTAACTTTGAAGCTCTAATGAAGGGCTTTACATATGGTATCAGAGCTCAAGTTGAAACACTGGAGCCTTAAGGGCCTACCTAAAAATGAATGTAAATTTTCAAAAAAACAATTCCATTAACTAACCAGAAAGTAGGGAGTTTGTTATACTAGGAGAAAAACCCATAAATTTATTTTCTTGGATTGGGAAAAATATTTTGCAGTTTTCATTTCATTTAAATTGAAAACGACGACCAACCTAGAACTAGAAATAGTCCAAAAAGGGAAATAACCCTGAAAACCCAAACGTAAAACCCCTTCTTTTGCATCTCTAAATCCCTCGGAAATAACCCTGAAACAACCTATAAAACCTTAAGAATACTCAGAGGATGAAAGGATCATTAACAAAAAGGAAATCTGACAATTTGTTCAGCCCTTGAACCTTGTTCTCGCACACCTATCCATTTGTTTAAGTCACCTGCACACCTATAAAAGTCCTGACCTGTACGGGGAGATAATAAAGAAGATTAAGTTCAGAAAAAAAAAATTTGAAAAATATCTATACAGATATATTTTAGATCAAAAGACATATAATGTTAGAGAATCCAATTTTTATTTTATTTTTATATATGAAGTGATATATATATATATATATATTCGACTATTTAAAGCTTATATGAATACCTTATATATAAGGGTTATCACTGAATAAATAAAAAAATACTTATTATAAATAAAAATCTTTAATAATAATTAAAAAAAAAAAAACATAAAGAAAAGTTAATGTAAAAAGAATATATTTATCTAAAAAATAATAATGAAAGGAGAAAGTGCTACGACTCTCACATCCAGCTCCCATAACCCAGTCGACTTTGATTTCGCTCACATAGTGCAATGAACTTGCACATAAATGATGGTAAGGAATTTGATAAGCGTGGCATGGAGTTTGAAAAGTGTTGCACAAAAAAAATAAAAAATAAGGTATGTTGGCCATGGGCACACACGCGTGGGGAGAGAATAGAGAATGGTTATGCCGTCAAACCCTGTTAACCGAAAATAAATAAATAAAATTCATGCCCACTCTTGGTTTAAAGCCGAGACGAGCCTCACGGTCGTGCCTGAGAGCGTGCAGATTTAGATAAAAGAAATTTGTTTTGATTAGGTCAAGCCATACCTCCCTTGTCGACGGCCGAAACCAAACCAAGTGTGCACCAGCCGTGTTCTGAGCCGTAAGGTTGAATGCACGTTGTGATATTTGATGTTTTTTGTGGTCGCATGCTTTGAGGGGTCGGCCATGGGCCACACCCATCCCATTTGAACTTGGTAATGGTGAGCAGAACCAGATATAAGAGCTAGACTGGCAGCCAAGGCCACACCCTCAAAACTTAGAAAACCCTTACTCGTGCTTAGTTGCAGAAAAATAAAATACCAAGGAGAAAGAATGACGAGTGAGAGCAAGAAAAGATAGGGTTTTGTACACTTGTTTATTATTATTATTATTTGCAGGTATAGGAAGGGAGACAAATGGACCTCGAGGTTCCACATTTCTCACCGAGTTGTTTTAATTTTATTTTTTTTTAAATTTTGATTCATATATATATTTTTAAAATTTTATTATTTAATGTATATATTGTGTATAATTTTAAATATATATATTATAAAACATTTTTAATTTATTAAGAAAGGGAGACAAATGGACCTCGAGGTTCCACATTTCTCACCGAGTTGTTTTAATTTTTTATTTTTTTTAAATTTTGATTCATATATATTCTTTTAAATTTTATTATTTAATGTATATAGTGTGTAAAATTTTAAATATATATATTATAAAACATTTTTAATTTATTTTTAATAAATTAGATTAATGTATATAAAGGTGAGGTTAATGTACAAATTGATATGCAAAAAGTATACAAAGACTATAATGTTAGTAAATAGTGATATATATTTAATGATAGTAAATTGATATTAATTCAAAAGGATTATCAAGATAAAATATTAATGTTAAGTATTTAGCATAGAAGGAAAGTGTAATTATATTATAGTATGAATTATTTATAGGTATAAATATATAAGTATAATGTGTATTAAAATGTAATATAAGTAGAAAACAAATATGCATAGTTTGGTTATTGGTTAAAAATATTTAAGTATTTGATGAAGTGATGAAAAAGAGGGGATACAATTTTAAAAATATAATTAATGAATTACATTATTAAGATAAAAATAGTTAAATATTTAGTGAAGGGAGGTAAAAGAAGAAATATAATTAGCTAAAAAGTATATCAATTGATAAAATAAATTATAATTAAAAATGATAATATACATAATAAATCAATAGTTATTAACAAAATAGACAATAATTTAAGTATATTTAATAATATTGTGAGTAAAGTTGTATATGGTGAAAATAGTAAATTTAATAAAGGTAAACACAATGATAGTGTGATAGTAAGAGACATGTAAAGGGGAATATATAGGATAAGAGATTGAATATTTTAATAAATAAGTAAATAGGGTTAAAATTTATTGTAAAAATGTGAGTATTAATAACATATATGAAATGATAATAAGTAGATTAAAAGAGTGTGATAAATATAGGAAAAAATATATAAATGTAAAGTAAATATAAAAATTGATAACATATATGAAAGGATAATAAGTAGATTAAAAGAGTGTGATAAATATAAGAAAAAATATATAAATATAAAGTAAATATAAAAGGTAAAAAAAAAAGTGAGAAGTGTGAAAATGTAAATAATAAATAAATAAAAAGTAGAGTAAAAACACTTATTGATTACATTGAAAAGTAAAAAAGTTATAACAACACATGCAAGTGTATAAATGGTTGATGGCATGTGAAGAGATGAGTGTGTATGTGAGCATGAGAGAGGAATGCAAAGGGAAGAGTATATACAATACTATTTATAACAAAATTTTAAGGGTAATGCAATATAAACAAATGACACGAATGAGCACAAGAGGGCAAGATTAAAGGTAATATTAATCAATGGAGCTCTCATTTCCTCTAATTGTATATCAAATATTGTTAATAATGATGCAGGGAATAGCTAGCAAGAACAGTTGTAGGGTATAGATTAAAATAATAGGTTTATGTATTGTAATTTTAATAGGGAAAATAGTAGTGGATAATTGTTCAAGATATAATAAGCAATGGAAGAAGATGTTATTGTGGAAGTAGATGATGAGTAAGCAATATAGAATAATTGAGTTTGAGCTGAGGGACATGCAAGGTAGTAAGAAGGTGAGTGGAGGGTAGTAGTGACATATAACCTGGAAAAATGAATAACAAGAATAAGGTAGGAAATGTAGAACTTTATACAATATAATAGATGGAGAGAAAAATAAATAAATAAATAAAAATTTGAAGTGTGTCATGCAAGTAGTAATCGAGGTGGTGTACAATTAAGTAGTAGAAGATGGGTGCAAAGAGAAGTGAATGAGTGATAATGGGAATAATTAAACAAGAAATGCAATAACAAAGACAATGATACACACACACACACACACACACACACACACACATATATATATATATATATATAGTTGAGGGTTATAATAAAGAAACAAATACAAATGTAAGTGTCTATAGAATAAAGTGGTGATGATATAAAAGTTAACAATAAAAGAATAGGCGAGTGTTAATGAAGAAGATGAAACAAGTAGCAAGAAATGGAGTAGGTAAAATTGTGTATTTGGTTATTAGAGTAATAGATTCAAAAGATGAAGATAGTGATGTATAACATGCTAAGTAAGAAAAAATAGTATCATATTGATAAGCGAAGGTAAATACATAAAACGTATATGGAAAAGTGTAAGGTATGTGAAGAGATGAGTGTGTATGTGAGCATGAGAGAGGAATGTGAAGGGAAGAGTATATACAATACTCTTTATAACAAATTTTTAAGGGTAATGCAATATAAACAAATGACATGAATGAGCACAAGAGGGTAAGATTGAAGGTAATATTAATCAATGGAGCTCTCATTTCCTCCCATTGTATATAAAATATTGTTAATAATGATGCAGGGAATAGCTAGCAAGAATAGTTGTAGTGTAAGGTATACAACACATAAGAATAGAAAGAATAAGGTGCTCAATAAATGAGATCAACACATATTAAGGCGACGAATATAACATGAATAATAATAGTGCTTGAGTTGTAATGAGTATGAATGTTGAATCGAGGCTGGTTGATTGAAGAAAATGTATGAAAGAAATAACAAATGATTGGGCTATATAATGATGTTTCAAAGTATGATAGAATGGTGGAAACAAGGT
>SNQJ01S0104984.1:32976-48213 GCA_010110895.2 Picea sitchensis
TGTCTCCAAATTCACCCCTTTGTGAATTAATAGTCACTTTAGGCCAAAAGTGACCAAATTTCACTTTAACCAAAGTCAAAGTGAAAATAGACAAAAGTACAAGGTACAAAGTGTCATGTCCTTCCCTCATGTGCTAAGGAGGTAAAAATCACATGGGGAACACCTCCCAAGGTACAAATCTCAACACTCCCTCTTACCGAGGATGGTGTTCCTCACCAAGCCCATCTTGTCTCTGAAGAAGACATGCTTGCCCCATGGCAAGGACTTGGTGAGAATATCTGCTACCTGATCATCTGTAGATATATACTACAACTGAACTACCCCTCTTTGAACCCAATCACGAATGAAGTGGTACCTGATCTCAATATGCTTCGACCGATCATGAAATACTGGATCCTCAGAGAGTTTGATACAACTCTGATTATCTCAGTGAATGACAGTCGGTGACATCTTCTGACCAAATAAACCAACCAACATCTTACGAAGCCAAATGGCCTCACAACTAGCCTGATTGGCCGCCATATACTCTTCCTCGGCCGAACTCAAAGAAACTGACTTATGCTTCCAGCTAAACCAGGAAACAAGTCCTGACCCCAAACTGAAGCAACACCCTGAGGTGCTTTTCCTGTCAGCAATGCATCTTGCCCAGTCTGAATCTGTGTAGTCAACCAAACAGACTCCATCTCCCCTGACATAGCCTATGCCAAAGTCCACTGTCCCAGCAACATATCTCAAGACGTGTTTTTCCCCAACCATGTGAACACTCCTTGGCTCAACCATGTACTGACTGAGTGTGTTCATGGAAAAACATATATCTAGTCTGGTGTTAACCAAATACATAAGTGAGCCGATCAACTGCCTGTATATTGTGACATCCACCAACTGGCTATCTGAAGCACTAAGCTTCTTCTAGTTGGTGATTGTAGGTGTAGACATGGGTCTACAGTCCTCCATCTGAAATCTGCTCAAAATATCTGCTCCATACTGCCCCTGCCCGAGAAATATGTGACCCTCCTCCTGCCATACCTCCATACCCATAAAGTAGTGCATCAATCCGATATCACTCATCTCAAAATCTGATGCAAGTCCCAACTTGCACTCAACTATGAGATCCTCGGCTCCAGTAATGAATAGATCATCCACATACAAAATGAGAATGAGAGTGTCCTCACCCCTAATGATGAAATAGAGGTTTGGATCAGCATCGCTCTTCTCAAAGCCCATATGAAGCAAATAAGTATCAATATGTGAATACCAAGCTCAGGGAGCTTGCTTCATTCCATATAGTGCCTTCCTTAGAAGACACACGTGAGTCTCCCTGTCACTCACCTCAAAACCTTGGTGCTTCTCTATGTACACCTCCTCCTCAATAAATCCATTCAGAAATGTGGTTTTCACATCCATATGGTGAATGTGCCAACCCATCTCTGCTGCTATGGCAATGATAGTCCTGATAGAAGTGTATCTCACAACTGGTGTGAAAGTCTCATCATAGTCGACTCCCTCAATATGTGAGAAGCCTCGTGCCACAAAATGGGCCTTGTGTTTCTCCACGCTACCATATGAAACAATATTGGTCTTGTACAACCACCTAGAAGTCACAACTAACTTCCCAACTGGCCTTGGAACCACATCCTAGACATCATTGCGCATAATGGAGTCATACTCCTCGACCATGGCCTCTCTCCAGACCTGATGGTCCACTGCCTGTGCAAAAGTTCATGGCTCAGTATCCCTGATACTCGACACTAATGCCAAATATGCTCCCAATCTGACTGGTGGCCTACTCTCTAATATGCCTCTTGGGATCCCCTACATTCTCCCTGGCCTCCTTCAGGGTCTCCTAAAACCATCTAGGTCTCCTCTTCCCTGAAGTGGTCAACGGAGAAATAATGTCTCTCTGCCCAAGAGTAATGGCCTCAAGACTCGCCTCAACACTCTGCGATATTGAAGTTTGTACTCCCTCTGAAGTCTGTGCCTCATCTGACTAAACATGCTTTGACTGTGACCCTAAAGTTGTGCATGGTGACCCTGTCATCCCTGATACTGGTGTACCTAACGACTGAGGTTGTGCTCCCTCTGAGACTGCAACTGGAAACTCTGCATCATCCTCCACTCCAACTCTCGACTCAAGAGATCTCACAAAAGCCCTATCCTCCTCAAATCTAACATCTCTGCTCACCACCAGTTTCCTAATTGGTGGAATGTAGATGCGATAGGCTTTCGACACCTTTGAGTATCCAACTAGAATCCCCTGCTGGGTTGTGGGGTCTATCTTTGTCCTCCTCTTCGAGGGGACATGAGAGAAAGTCGAGCACCCAAATATCCTAATGTGCTCAACATCGGGCCTCCTATCAGTGAAGGCCTCCTCAGGATTCATCTTCCCCAAAATCCTATGGGGGCTCCTATTCTGCAGATAAACTGTAGTAGCACATGCCTCTGCCCACAAATACAAAGGCAAACTCTGATCATGCAGCATGGATCTCGCTGCACCGGTAATGGCTCGATTCTTCCTCTCGGCAACCCCATTCTGTTGGGGGTTTTAAGGTACGATCATCTGTCTCCTGATGCCATGTTGTACACAGAAGTCTACAAACAGTCTCGAGGAATACTCTCCCCCGTTATCCAACCACAAGACTTTGATCTGATTTCCCGACTGGTTCTCCACAAGAGCTCTGAACTCTTGGAACCGTATGAAGACATCACTTTTGGCCTGCAAGAAATAGATCCAAGTCTTCCTTGAGTAGTCATCAATGAATGTGAGATAATATTCACAACCACTCAAGGACTTCTGAGTCATGGGCCCACACACATCTGTGTGTACTAAATCTAGTATCCTAGCTGACCTGGTTTCACTACTAGGGAACGATGCCTTGGCAAACTTGCCAAGCACAAACCCTCTGTAAACATCCTGATGTTCTATGCTGATTTGTGGCACTCCGATCACAACCTCTCTCAGTCTTCCAAGAGCCCCATGATGTAGGTGGGTCATCCTACGATGCCATAACTCAGACAACTGTCTATTGTTGTCGTTACTAGCCACCAATGCAAGAAGTGGTTGAAAAATTAATCTGTACAGATCCCCATCTCTCACTCCAATCACCTATCCTGAGTCTAGTGAAGACCCCCGAGGATGAATTAGTACCTCAGTGCCTCTGAATGTCACCTCAATACCTCTATCTTGGAGGGTGGAAACTGAAATCAAGTTCTTCTTCATCCCAGGGAAAAAAAGAACATCAGTAAATGATATAGGTGGCAAGCTCTCTCTCCTAAAATCAACTATGAAAATCCCAAGAACTGTGACTACTCTGTCATCTCCAAGAGAAATATCCATCCTGACCTCAGGGTCTCTGAGATCATAAAAATGCTCTTGAACTCCAGTCATATGGATTGATGCCCCACTATCAATATACCAAATACATGGTGATGACTCAACTGAACTACAACATATATGAAAAAGCACACTCTCTTTGAAACTATGTCTAAAAGTATGCCTCCTTTGTTGTAGCTGATGTGCCACCCTTCTTCTTCTTCCTATTCGGACACTGTCCAGCATAGTGCCCGAACTTCTTACAAACAAAGCACTTCACTTTGCTCATATCTCTACATTGACCACTGCCCTGACCACTGCTACTCTCTACTCCTCCACTCCTTTGTGGCTAGCCCCCAAACTTGGGATCTTGCCGACCACCTCGGACGACCTTCTTCTTTCCCTTTGACCAAAGAGCAAGATCCTCCTCACCCTGACCAATCTGTTGTTGCTACTGCTGCCTCTGTCCAGAAGCCTCTGATGCTAATCTTATCTCCTTCTGGATGAAGTCATCCCACATCCTCGCCCATGTAGGTATGACCTCTCTGGAAACCATGCCATGTACAAATGAACCTCACGGTTTGGTGAAGCTATTCAAAGCTTGCCTCACCAAAGAGTTAGGGTCAACAACCTCTCCGACGGCTCCAAGATCATCTCTTATCTAAGTGTATCTACCAAGGAATGAATTTACCGACTCATCCTTGAGCATGCGAATGCCCCTGAGTCTGTCATGAAGAACCATCTTCTGGTTCTTATTGGAGCTCTTATATAGCTTGCATAAAGATGACCACATCTCATATGCATGAGCTTTCCTTGTCAAATGGGGTATAATGTGATCCTGGACTGTTTCAAAAATATTCCTCTTTGCCTTGTTGTTCCTTTTCCTGAACTCTGCCACCAAGACGGGAGCAGTGACAGGAATGGGGGGAACAACTGCCTTGACTATATCCCATAGCTCGAGGTCCTCCAACACGAAGATCATCCTCTCCTTCCAAGGAGACCAATTGCTAGCCCTAGCTAGCCTATCCTCAACTCGCATTTGAGATGCTAACATCTCTGCCAATCTGCAATCCCCAACTGATCCTCACACTGCCAAGGAAAACACTATCTCACTCATGTCAACACAGGTGTGAAAAGAGACAATGTAATCTAACCTTACTCCCAACAAAATGGGTGTGATAAGAGGTCACAAAAATCAGCCTCACTCCTACTGCGTAGGTGTGAAAAGAGATTGATCTCAAGGTTTCCAAACTGCCCAACAACCCTTTGAAAAATTCTTCCCTCTAACAACCACTAAATGAGTCAATGGATGTCCTCAAAATCTGCCAAAAAGAAGTATATGACGGCCACTCAAAATGCTGTCCCAACTGTCCAAAAAATCATCCACCAAAGCTCTGATACCATGTGAAAATTCTAGGTCCTATCAGCTTGCCTTCTTGGTCTATCTTTGACCAAATAAAGGCTCTAAGTTTCAACTGTAAATTAATTAGTTTTTTTTTGTTTTAAAACAACCAACAGTCCAGATACACTTTGCCGATTTGTTACGGTTATGATCTCAATTTTGGGTGCTCTAGCATGTCGTTTTAGTCACCACAAATTAGTACATGCATCTCAAAATAAACATAACACACCTAAACATCGTTTACTACTGAAAATGAACAGATCTAAGAACTAATACATGCATTTGTAGACACGGGTATTTTGGGTCAACATGACCATGGACAAAACCCCCCCGGGGAAAACCAGTTTGGAATATGAATGTATATATGAGGAAAAGCATAAGAAGGGTTACAATAAACACAATATATGGAAGAACCTGATACAATAGCAACTCCAGCTGAGTTGAAATACAGGCTCTACATCAACATATGTGCCCCTGAATGGTGTGCCCCTCATGCAAACTACCGGAACCACAAAATCCACTCCAACTGCCAACTGTGATGTCAGATTTGAAAACCCCTCCACAAGAATGAAGCTCCTGTAGATGTCCTCACTCTGAAACTAACCCCACTGCAATCTGATGGCTAGATATCCTACCAGGAATGAATCAGCATCCAAAGCTAATGCGCCCCTCTTTGAATTAGAATAGCTCCAAGAAATAAATGAAGCAAGAAGCTCCAAGCCTCCAACAATGAAAGCTAGCAGCCTCCCTCAATCATCCTCATGCAAAAGACCTCATCTCCATATCTCAAGTGTTCCTTTCTCAACAAGCAAAACACTAAGTGAAGAATGTGCCCCTCCTTTGACCTTTGTGCCCCTCTTAGACAAGCAAAAGGAAACCTAGATTATGAATGGTGGAGATCATCTCATCTCCCATATAATCAATGGTGGAGATCTTCCCATTCATATCTAAATCATAAAACCACTTTGGGTTCAGTTTCCTATGTCTACTTTATGTCTCCAAATTCACCCCTTTGTGAATTAATAGTTACTTTAGGCCAAAAGTGACCAAATTTCACTTTAACCAAAGTCAAAGTGAAAATAGACAAAAGTACAAGGTACAAAGTGTCATGTCCTTCCTTCATGTACTAAGGAGGTCAAAATCACATGGGGAACACCTCCCAAGGTACAAATCTCAATAGCCTTCGACCATTTTTTAGCTTCCTCATTGTTCTGTAATGAAGATTGATGGTCTTCATCCAACGACTCGAAGTTGAACAAGCGTTGCTCCATTGGAGAAGTGTCAAGTGATAACTCGATAGTGGTGCGCAATGTGGAAATTTCGCACTCGATGGGGAGAGTGGCTTCGACCCCATGGACTAGATGAAATAGTGTAAAACCAGTGGCAGTTTTAACTGTCATGCAATAAGCCCATAGTGCCAAAAGCAACATATGATGCCAATTGGTCTTATGTTTGTTAACCATGCACTGAAACATGGTTTTGAGGACCTTGTTGACTGCCTCTACCTGTTCATTGGAATGAGGGTAGTATGGGGCAGAGAAATCATGGGATAAGCCTAACTTTGAGGAAATTTCGATGAAGAACTCATTCTCAAATTGTTTTCCATGATCAGAGACTAGTTGTAGTGGTACTCCGAAGTGGGTAATGACATGGTTCAAGAATAAAAAATGCATTGCTGTGTCAGCGGTGTTGTTGAAGGTAGGCATGGATTTGGCCCATTTTGTAAAGTAATCGACTACCATGACAATGTATTTGTGTCCATTGCTAGATGGAGGGTTGCAAGTCATGAATTCAATGCCCCATTTGCAAAAGGGGCCGACAGTGATGACGGGGTGTAGAAGAGTGGGTGGAGCTCGTGATTTGTTTGCATAAAGCTGACATTTTTCCCATTGTTTCACAACTTGGATGTAGCCATAAAACAATGTGGGCCAGAAGTAGCCTGCTCGAATGATTTTTTGGGAGGTGGACATCCATGAGATGTGGCCACCGTAGGCATCGCTATGGCAATTATTCAAGACTCTGTCAGTGTCATCGATGGTCAAACATGGACGAAGTACGGTGTTGACCCCACGTCGATACAAAATGTCACCAATGAGGAGGTACAGAGGGGCCTGATGTTGAATGTGTTGATGGTCGTCTCGAGATAGGTGAGACCCAAAATTTTGTGTCCGAAGGTAGATGAGAAGGTCGTTGTACCAGGGGTTATATGAGGGGATGTAGAAGAGGTGTTCATCGAAGAAATCTATATTGACGGGTGAACTTGTAGCATCTTAGGAAAATGTCATGATGAGTTTGGCGAGGATGAGTGATTTCTTGCTTTTGGGACTTGAAAATTATAGGTCGTATTCCAGAAGGATGACGATCCATCGGGCAAACTTCCCATTAATTTTCCATCGACTTAGCAAGTACTGCATGGGGTTGGAATCGACCACGACTTTGGTAGTGCGAAGCAAGATATAATGACGCATTTTTTGGATTGCGAGGACAACTACAAGGGCAAGTTTCTCTTCATGATTGTATTTCAGGGGTGGTCCTGAAAGGTTTTTAATAATGAAGTAAATATCATGCTTGCATCCATCATCCCCTAGTTGGATGAGAACTCTTGCTACTGAGATGGCTAAGGCCGATAAGTAGAGGATGTAATCTCTATCATACTCAGGTGGACTAATCAGAGGGTCATTGGAGAGAATCAATTTTAGATCATCAAAAGAGGTTGGGGCATGTTCATCCCATCGAAATGGGATATCATGACATAGTAAGCGAAGGAAACCATGTGCACGAGTGGCATAATCTGGGACAAAGCATCGTAAAAAGTTGGATTTTCCTTGTAGGCTCTGCAGTTGGCACAAATTCTGAGGTGGTGGAATTTATGTGATGGCTTGGACCTTGAGGGGGTCCACTGTGATTCCATGTTGGGAAATGATGAACCCAAGGAGGCATCCAACGGTGACACAAAATACACACTTGAGGGGGTTCAAGAAGATATTGTACTGTCGACATCATTGAAAAATGACCCGTAAATCGTCTAGATGTTGAGTGCGTTTCTTGGATCGAGTAGTGAGGTCATCCAGGTAAGCGAGAATGATGTGAGAAAGATCATGGAAAACATAAGTCATGGCCCGTTGGAATGTTGCATTTGCGTTCTTGAGTCCAAAAGGCATGACACAATATGCAAAAGTACCCCATGGGGTAGTGGATGCGGTCTTATACTGATCTGCTAGATGAATCTGGATTTGATTGTAGCCAGAGAACCCACCCATGAAGGACAAGGCCTCATGTCTAGAATAGTCATCGATAATTTGATGAAAGGCATTGGGAAGTTGTCTTTGGGACAAGCGTAATTGAGATTGAAAAATTCAATGCAGATGTGAATAGTGCCCTGTTTGTTTTTGACAGGGACGGGGTTGGAAACCCATGACGTGTATGCAATGGGGTATATGAATCATGCAGTGCGTAATTTTTCAATTTCGGATTTGATAGTCATTTCTTTGGATGGGCGTAGTTGGTGTTGCTTTTAACATATAGGGGTGATATATGGCCATGTGTCGATACGATGTTCAATGATAGAAGGATCGAGGTCGGGCATCTCTGTATATGACCAGGAAAAAATATCCCAGTATTCCTAAAAGAGATATTTTTAAGCTGTGAGTTCCTCAGGGGAGAATGTGGTGCCAATGGTGATTTATTATATGGTTCCTGGTTGGATGGAAATGTCAATTTTGATAGTGGGGGAAATATTGGCCATATTTCCTTCTTCAAAAGCATTAGGGGCAAGGATAGGGTTGTTGAACTAGTCTATATGTCCGGATGGAATAAAATCCTTGGTTTTTATTGCACATATGGAGACTTGGCTAGGAGGGTCAAAGGATTCTTGTGAGAGAAAAAGTGCTCTATGATGGAGCGCATTCCATGAGAAATCGGGTGTAGTTAGTTCCTCGAGAATATCTTCATCGCAGTGGAACAAACAAGAATATAGGGGATCCGTGGGAGTAACATTGGTGACTGTCACCATGTGATTGTCTTCAAGTGATGAAGATGTAGAGGGGGTATCACAAAGATGGTGTGATGGTGTGCTTGACATAAACCAGATGTTCATAAACTGTTGGTTGTGAACTGTGGTTGGGGGTAATATTTACTGAGGGAAATGAACTAGAGAGTTGGGGGGATTTGGTGGCAAATCTTCAGAGAGTCTATCAATGAACTAGGGGGGAGTGGGAAGTGCCTCAGGTTCAGGAGAGGTGATATGAATAATATCTAGAGATAAATTAGGAGGAATTGATTGTATCATAGGGAGTGCGGTGTTTGGAAGATCTCGAATAAGGTCCATTTGACGATGCCTGTATTCAATGATCGTAGGGAACTAGTATGTGAAATGATCAAGTGATTCATGAATAGAGAAAGAGCACCTCATCCATTCATTGACTGAGGTCATAACATAGTGGATTTCTGTGACATTGGTACTTGATGACATGGATGGAGGGGGTTCTTGCTGAAAGCTTTGGTGTGCCGCCTTTAGCATCTATTGGAACTGAGGTAGGGCAGGGCAATGGTGAGTATAGTGGACATACTCTAAATAGATGGCACATGTAAATATGGTTCACAAACCTTTAATTCCTATAGTAGGGGTCACAGTGGTAGTACTAGGTGTGCTTGGGGAAGCATCAACGAGGTGGTTTCTCGAGGCAGTTGGATCAAATTGCGTAACTCGGGGAGAGACGGACATTTGTTTGTGGGTTGTCCTTCTTTCTTGCATAGTTTGTAAGGAGGCTAAACTCGGGGGGGGGGAAGTGGAGCGGTGGGATCTTTCTTCTTCCGTCTGCCCCTAGCTGTAGCAGTGGTGCTGGAAAGTTGGGTTGAGGGTGGTGTGGTTGGATTTAGTACTGGAATGTGCATTAAGATTCCCTTTGTTTGGGGAGGGAGGGATGGTTGAGGGACCATCATGGGAGGGTGTAGATACCATACTGAAATGGAAAGAACCATGTTGGGAAGGGTAAGAGTTGTGGCTACCTGAAATGCTTATACGCCTGGGTAAGGGGATTTGAGCGATGGCTTAGGGGATGGTTTCCCAAGCCATGATTTGTTCTTGGGGAAGGGTGAAATCGAGGATAAGTGGTGTCATGGAGTTCTCAGGTAATTCCTGAGGTAGGATTTCTTCAACTGGTTGGGTATCGAGGGGTGGAGAAGCCTCTATGGGAGGAATGGTATCTATAGTTTTAGTTCCATCAAAAGATACGACACACACTTGGGGCAAGGGGTGGATGCGTGGTGGTGCTCCATGGTATGTCCCCAACAAGGATGGGTCCTTGAAAATTCTGGGGCCCATCTCTACGAGTGGGTAGGCATTAGAATTAATGTGGACAAGAGGTAGGATTTTATCGATGTTGGAGGAATGGTTAGGCTCGTAATGTGAAACTTGGTTGATGGTGATGATCTTCCCATTGTGGGGGAACATCATCATTCGAAACACAGAAGAGGTCACAACCTTCATAGCATACATGTAGCTACGTCCAAACAAGATGTTTTAATCGAGCGGGGTGTCAATAACCTCAATGTCAATAAGAATTTTTTTGTTAATATCTTGAATAGATCTACAAATATAATCACCACAAATACTGAATACATAATAGATTCACAAATCAAGATAGAAGAAACCACACTAGATTATTACCAAATTCTTGAAGTAGGGAAACACCATACAATGGATCCTATTATGGAAGGGATCCTCTCCTGTTCACTTGTCTCTTTGAGGGGGAATCCTCCTATTGAGCTACAGCTCACAATACAATACTCTCTTCATGTCTCATTACATTTCTTGAACCTCTTTATATAGTGCTACCATCACCTAATAACATTCTAGAGGAGGAATCTTCTAGAAGTAGAACCTTCTAATAAGTCCTCTTACATTTATTATATCTAACTTCCCATTTATTATATCTAACTACCATAGTGGGCCTTATTTAGTAATATAGTGGACCTAGTCCACCTTACATTGAATGGCCTCCACTATTATCACTATGGGCCCTTTGGGCCCCCACTACTACCTCTCTAGCTACCTAACATTCCATCCCCCTTATGAAAGTGTTGTCCTCAACGCTTGATGTGAAACCATATACTAGGGTCCCATGGACAATTGTGGACGATAATGATGAAAAAGACTGGAGAACCAAGGTCCCATGTAGAAAAAAAATCCACCATGTTTAAGTAGTCCAACCACCATTGTAAGTCTGGGTCCCATGTCCAAGTGCTCATGTGAACTCCCCGTGGAATATTTTGGAACCCAATAACCAACTCAAAATGATGCTCCAAAGACTGACACCTGTCATTTGGATCCAAATAAGAAGATCCATCCACACAGTGGAAAAGGGTCGTAGCATAATTTGGAAGGAATAATACCACTGTAGAATATGCAGGATGGACACTGGCAATAATCATTGGCTCTCAATTTGTCACATTGATGCTCTCTACAGAAGGTGGAGTAGAGTCATCAAATAAAATATGGAAGTGGTTGTCATCCCAGAAATGGAAACTATCCATATACCAATCATCGCAATCGGCCTCCAAATCATACCAATCATATATTTCTTAATTATATTCATCCCTGATGTCTTCTATAAGAAATCTCTCTTGCTTTCTATCCAATGAATCTTGAATACTACGAAAACTATAATTGAGGGCATCTCCAAAGACATCCAATTTGTCATTCAATGTGTCATACAATTGGGATTTGAGTTATTCAAGAATTTATTTGAGGGTTTGAGAGGAAATAGCCATCTGAGCACCCTATGAACTCTTCTGTCCCATAGACATCATGAAAAAACCCAAAAAATAGAACAATAAGTTACGACAGAAAATCACGGTTTTTTCCAGAAAAACCCTGAAAAACTGTTGAATTTAAAATGCTCATAACTTCACTTCCTGGACTCCGTTTCGGCTGATTTGTTTTTCAAAATTGGGTGAAATTGTGAGAGGAAATCATATCTGTAATTTGTTTGAGCAAATTTGGCCTCCAGCTGCTACAGAAATAAAAACAATCGCGCTGTCGTCCGTGGAAAAACCCTAAAAATTTGTAGATTTTAAAACTTCAATATCTTGACTTCCCAGACTCCGTTTCGGACCATTTGGTTTTTCAAATTGGGTGTTTTTATGAGAGGAACTCAGATCCATGACCCGTTTCTACAAATTTTTCATAAAAATGTACCAAAAATTTATGGAATGTCGTGGCCCTCTTTTTTCTTCTCCGAAAAAAATCTGCAAAAATAAAAAATATTTTCCCACAATGTTTGCCAAGGAAAGTACTCTAATACCACTTGTTAAGAGCCTGAATATATCTACAAATATAATAACCACAAATATTGAATACACAATAGATCCACAGAGCAAGATAGAAGAATCCACACTTTATTATTACCAAACCCTTGAGGTAGGGAAACACCATACAATGGATCCTATTATGGAAGGGATCATCTCCCGTTCACTTGCCTCTTCGAGGGGGCAACCTCCTAATGAGATTCGGCTCAAAATACAATAATTATTTTCATATCTCATTGCATTGCTTGAACCCCTTTATATAGTGATACCATCACCCAAGAACATTCTAGAGGAGGAATCTTCTAGAAGTAGAACCTTCTAAGAAGTCCTCTTACATTTATTATATCTAATTACACATGTATTATATCTAACTACTATAGTGTGAATTATTTAATAATATAGTGGAAATAATCCACCTTACATTGAATGGCCTCCACTATTATCACTATGGGTCCTCTGGGCCCCCCCACTACCTCTCTAGCTACCTTACAGGTTTTTCCCATGAGTTCAATGGGGAAATTTTGAAAGAGCCCTTCAAGAGAGGATGGTCTTCCATCATAAGCTCTCAAAGTGATGGAGGATGGTATTAGCTCAGGGGAGCCAAATTTTTTCCATACCATTTTGGATATAATGCATGTGGATGCACCTTCATCAATGATGCATCGATGAATTGTGATGTTACGAATTTTGACTGGTATTTGGAAAGCTACCAAAGCAGAGAGATGGGGTTCCCCACAATCTATATCAAATGTGATGAGTTTAGTATCAGCAAGGTTGACTACCCCCAGGGCGGAAAGAAATGATTTCCATTGAGTGGGATAGGTTTGATGGACCTCCAAGATCAACACGGCTGCAGGAGATTGCACCAAGTCATTGTCCAGACTGTAATTGTGTGTCGCCCTAGCCTGAGGGTTGTTGGCATTCTATCATAATGGGATGCAAGGAATAGGAAGGGGTGGTTTAGTGTTAGGGCGTGGAATTATCAAAGGTTTCCTGATTGTAAATAAAACTTCTTCCAAAGTGGTGGGAGTAGATTCAAGAGGTGCACTGTATTGAAAAATGCGTGTTTGTAGAAGAATTTCTTCTTCACTAGTGAGGAGGATATTGCGATCCATCAGATTCCCAGAGTTTTGATACTGTCCCATCTGTGGTGGGGTAGGATGCATCTCCTGCTGAATATTCATCACACCTTGGTGTGGAATAGGGTTTTGCAACACAACCGGGGGTGGTTGTTGCAAATACTGTTGTGGGGCCTGTTGAGGGGTAGGCGGTGTTGGGGGACACGACGAATTCACAGAATCTTTCATCTATTTGAACTCAACAATTTGGGGGAAATGGTGAGTATAATGGCCATGCTCACTCAAAAGAGCATAGGGGAAGTTCATCCAGAGGTTTTTGTTGTTGTTCCACCCTTGGAATTTGTTTTTATTTCCCCCTTGGGGGTTCTGGTTCCCTTGATTCTGGTTTCCCCCAACAGGTTGGTTTTGTTAGGGGTTGTTTCCCCCTGGTCCTGGGTTATTATTGCTTAGTTTTTTTCCTTTATTTTTGGAATTATTCGACTGATGGGATGGATTTTTCAAATTCAGTTGTTCAAAATTTTGAAATTGTTGAATTGGAGAGGGATGAACAAAATTAACCCCAACGTGCGGTTGTGCTTGTGGAGGAGAAATTTGTTGTGGAGGACCAGGGAATGGGAAATATGTGTTATTTTGGGGTAATGACCCATAGGTTATATAGGAAGGTGTAGCGCTTTCACTAGTGCTCAGGGTGTAAGTTGAGGTGGAGGGGGTACCAAAACTTGGTTGAACAACCAGGCACATTATGGGTGTCGGCGGGGGTCTACTCATNGTGGGGGGGAAACAACAGGGTATGGTTGTTGATAAGGGGGAGGAGGGTAATAAGGGAGTCCTACATACATCGGTGGATGTTGGGGTGTACCATACATAGGTGGTGGTTGGATGTACAAATTGTGGTACTAATCAATCCATCCACTGAGTGAGACATCCTAGGTTTGTCCTGACTGAATGGTACAGGTCTTAGGGCATCAGGTAATATGGTATATAGGTATCCTAACTGTGCATAAATGAGTTCATACTATTGGGCCTTGTTGATGGCTTCCCCTTCAGATTGGGGGAAGGTGGAGGCCACATCTTTGGAAAGTAGGGGGACCAATGACCTAAGAAACCAATCGAGGCATTGTTTCTTGGTGGTTTCTTCTTTTCATAAACTACATCGAAAACACCATTAATGAATGTGGTCAATGATATGTGTGGCTGAGTTTTTTTTAAACTTAGAGAGAAGTTCGAGACCATTGTCATGACGGATTGGTAGTTGAAACAAGGTCAAAAATTCTTTGGCCAAGGATTCAAAAGTCACATGGGACCCTGATTTTTCATCCACATACCATTTGGCCAATGGACCTGTCAGTGTGCATTGAAATAACCTTAAATGGCTGGAGTCATCCATGATATTGTTTGAAGAGAAACATAAGTGGAAGGTCATGATATGATTGGAGGGATCTTCTCCTGTCTTTCCTTCGAACTTGGGAATGTCACAAGGTAGTTTGGTAGGCATTGCAGGCCATGTGGGGTCATGCAATATAGGATCATTCGTGAGCTTAATTGGGTCTGGTATGTTGAGGGAGGCCAAATATGGAATGTAGAGTGGTGGCCGAGTATTGGTTCCAGCCATGTTGTGAGTAAGTGGTGTACTTGACCCTTGACGGGGTTTAGGTTGGGTTGTACTTCCTGCTTGAGAAGAAGTCTGCCCTCTGCTTCCTTGTAAAGGAGAGCTAGTGGATGGTTGGCCTTGGGAATTGGACCCAAGTAAAGTGGAACCAAGTAAATTTGATCCCAAAATAGAATCACTCACTGGGTGTGTTGTTGGGAAAAATACCCTACGGGCTAGCAAACTAGGCTTAGACTTGCATGCATATTTTGACCATAAAGAAATTACTTTTTAACCTACTACCCAAAACTTAAACCCCATTTTCACAATGCATACAAGGAAAGGAACTGCCAACCTTGTTACTGATGTTTGGTGTAGATCCTCCGTTGCACTTTTGTCCGTTTACTGGTGTTGCTCCTTCCAACAATAACCTGCAATCAAAACAAACAACGATGCATGCACGCTACTTTTCTACTTGAGGGTTAGAAATTAAGCACAAATTAAACAAATCATAGATAACTCATGCATTGGGACGGGAAAAGTATTCTTT
>SNQJ01S0104984.1:48223-62527 GCA_010110895.2 Picea sitchensis
GCTAGGGTTTTGGATGAACTCTTGGCCATACATGGCGGGGAGTTTCAGTTAACTGACCCATAGCTTTTTGTCCCATCGGAAAATTTCCTATTTTTGTGTTTTGTTAGGTACACGCAGGTTGTAGTGGGCCTGCCAGCGTGTACACGCGTGCAGTAATGGGTTAGGGCATGTGGGCCTTGACCCAAGAGGATTTTCAAGGAGGTTGTTCAACAGATGTTTTGGCAATGAAGGGATATGAGTTGGCCTGATGCCAGGTAAGCATGTGTGGTGAAATTTAGGGTTATAACAGATGCCCCCTAATGTGTGAGGTCAGAAGAGAATCTGATGGCCGAAATACATTACCAATCTTTTACCAATCTTTACTGATGTGCTGAATGAGTGAGCCCAAGGATCAAGAACCAGGAGGTTCCGTCTGCAAAATAACAAATGTCTTACCGACGAGGGCATACCCATGCTCGGGATAAAAGAGAACCATGTCTACCAATCAAATACACTGTAGATCCATGTCAAATAACTATAAAGAGTAGCCATGAATAATACACAGCGGAGCTACATCTCGAAATCAGAAAGATATACATATAGAGTATCCATCTCCTAGAAGTTGATTCAGCCTGATGTATGTACTTCAGAGCTCGAGAAACAACTTCAAAATCTTCTAAAACTCAGGTAGGAGTGTAATATGAGTGTACGACTGCACTACCCAGAGGTCTTCGACAGCTCGTCGGTTATGGACTTGATAATCTTGATGATCAGAATGAAGGCTTCAGTGATTTCGAAAAAGGACTTGATTGGACATTCAGGATGGCTGGGTATGCGGACAAGAGACATATTGTAGAGGGGCCGACTCAGGCTTAGTGATAAACTTCCCTTGGACAACAGCATGACAATTGATAAGACTCAAGAAGCATACATGTTAATCATAAGTCTACGAAGCAGGAGGCAATGCAAACTCTCCATATGTTTGGAAGAGTAACCAAACGGTGGAGGACACAACTCTATAGAGCGAGAAAATCTTCCTAAGGTCGTACTACATCCCATAGTCTAATAATCAAACAGACAGATGTGCGTTATCCAAGGGTGACTCATTATGTTGCCAATAAAGAAAATACCTTTCCCATCCTCTTTTTGGGGTATATGTGATTTTTTTGTTCTTTTTGGTAATTTTTGAAAAAGAATAAAGGAATATTACGTTACAATGGAGGAACGAGTTCTGCAAACATACAAGCTCAAGGCACAAGGACAAGACTGATGTTCTGGTAACATGATACTCGGGAAAAATCCTCCGGTGGCCAAAGGTGTTAAGACGCAGAAGCAAACTGTCAACAGGCTGATGGATAAGGTATGCAAATGTGGTTGATAGAACACACAATGGTAACGTCCTTCGATGTAAGTTTGACGATCCCAAAGAAGGTAAGTTCGGTGGTTTTTCATATTTAGAGAGTCTGAAAAAGCATAAAAGGAGACTCCAGTGGGGTACCTTTTTCGACAATAGTCTAGTCGGTTCAAAAAAGGGATAAACTAGCACCGATTGTATGTCAATTCAAAACCATTTTAACGAGTGTGAAAAAGACAAGATCACTCGGGTATTTTTTCACTTTTAAGGAGTCTGAAAAAAGCTTAACTATGGACTCCGTCATGAATGTTCTTCTGGACCATTTTAACGAGTGTGAAAGAATAAGGTCACTCGGCGATCCTTTCAATTTTAGGGAGTCTGAAAAGAGCTTAACTATGGACTCCGTGGGGGTTTCTTTTTCGTAAATTTAGTCCCTCAGGCCCGAAAAAGGAATAAAATTATACCTAAGAATACTCTTCTAAAGAATGGGAATTCGATAGAGTATACCTTTGTTCGTACAGTTGACAGTCCGGACTGAAAAAGGGGTAAACTACCGCCGGACAGATGTGACTTCAAATTTCAGTTTAACAAGCATGAAAGGTCACAAGATTGCTCGACAATCTTTTCATTTTTAGAGGGTCTGAAAAGGGCTTAAAAGGAGACCCGTTATGTTTTGGGAGTCCGGAGGGTAAGACAAAGAGTGAAAAAGACCCATGAAAATGAGGCTCAAACTCGTATTCAGGAAAGACTATACGGACTCCCGAGCCTACAGTGTTATTAGAAACGACATGGACACCATTATGCAACCAGGACCTACCTAGGGCATCCATGTTCTGGTAAGCTCTACCACCAAGTTGCGACACTTATAATGAAGATATGATGGTTCCGTGTCACAACCGTATGGGATCGATCCTATAGCATAAGAAAAAAGGCAACGAGATGCAACAGTTGGAGTGGTATCCTAACCTATATGCTCAAGTTGATTTTTGGAAAAAAATATTTTTTATGGACCGTCCATATTTTTTCGAAACTCAAAAAAAAGTGTCCCAATACCTAATGAAATCCCTCCCATATAACTCCTGGCTCACTCTAAATGGTTTTTGATATAAAGAAACTAATAAGGGGGGCCAAAAAAGTGACAAAAAGAGGCCAAAAAGTCTATAAATAGAAGCTGGCAGCTCATTATCACCATTGCTGATTTGGAAATTGACTCTGGAGCCAAAAGACCCCCTTTGCGAAAGATCGTGATTCCGAGAGCTACAGTGGATGAAACAAACTTCTTCTTGGACCAAGTAAGTACAAACTCCCTTATCTAGGTATTCAATACTTCAATTTTTCTATTTGAGTTATTTTTTGGGTGGGCGTCGACCTCAAAGAGGTCGGCCCTAGGTACACGTGGGATGTCCAGAGACAGACTGCGGGTACACGTGCGTAGATCAAATCTTGCACGTGTGTACATGCGATTGTCACCTCTACAGACTACATGTACCCCTCCCTTGTGATGAAAAAGAAAATGGAAAGAATCATTGACCCTCCTTGACCTTGTTGTGTTGGCAGGATGTATGTCCAGTGGAGGGAAAGGGAGCACGAGGCCTCCAATGAGTTAGTTGCTGCAGATCCAAATGTTGTGGCCGTGTTGATGCGGTGCAGTTTGTTAAAATTCTTTTTATGTCTGTTTATGCGCGCGCAACCAAGGCTACTGAACACCTTGATTGATTACTGGCACCCTGACGTAGAGGCATTTATGCTAGAGGGGCAATCCTTGGTGCCCACCACTGAGGATATTTACTTTTTGACTGGCCTCTTAAGGAGAGGGGAACCAGTCANCACGAGGCCTCCAATGAGTTAGTTGCTGCAGATCCAAATGTTGTGGGCGTGTTGATGCGGTGCAGTTTGTTAAAATTCTTTTTATGTCTGTTTATGCACGCGCAACCAAGGCTACTGAACACCTTGATTGATTACTGGCACCCTGACGTAGAGGCATTTATGCTAGAGGGGCAATCCTTGGTGCCCACCACTGAGGATATTTACTTTTTGACTGGCCTCTTAAGGAGAGGGGAACCAGTCAAATTTTAGACTTTTCCTGCGGGGCCGAGCAAGTTCTTGGAGCTGATAGCTGAGTACTGTGAGGTTGGGACTGATCGTAGAGGTTCCTCGGTACCTATTAGCAAGATTACCAACCTCACACTATAGACTATCTTATTGCTTATTGGGCAGATTACCGGCTCAACAGTTGTGCATCAGGCTTCGTGCGCACAGATGAACTGTGCTATCCAGTGCATGAATGCACAAATTTTTGATTGTAGTACCACACTGCTGGAGTGTATGAAGAGGAAATTGACAGATTTCTGACAGCGGACATAGAGGAACTTCAGGTTCAGGACTATCTTGTGTTCATTCTTTTTCGAGAGAGTTCCGTGCTTCAGTCCTCGGCTTGCAGTACGAGGACATCTGGCCACTTTCCCCGTAGTATGCATATGGGCAATGTTACTGCCGCGACAGGGTGGTGGAAGGACCGTGGAGGCCTTTGATGATGACTTTTTTTCTTAGCTGTCACGACAGATCCCTGCTATCGAGGACTACCCATATGCGGGGATCGAATTTTCGAGAGATCCAGAGATACCTGTGCCTCCTGGTGAGGAGCAAGGGGAGATGGGTAAGTCTCCACCTGTATAGTTTTTTTTTGTTTTCATATGTAATTTTTATGTCTTTTTTGATATATATATATCATGTTTTTGTATACTAGAGTATTTTATGGGTGAACGTTTATTGCATGCAGATGTGGGACCCGTGCGACCTGCCGATTATGCACGGAACAGGCATCACCCACGGCCAGAAGCTGCAGCTGCCGCCGTTGGGGGAGCAGCAGTAGCAGGGAACCTCCCAACAGGAGAGGCCGAGAGGGTCCTTAGGTGAATTGAGCGGAACTTCACTACGCTCACTCGCGCAGTCCCGATGGAAGAGATAGAGGACCTACCGCCATCCATGCAGACTCATGTTGTGGGGGCACCTCGGACATGGGTCCGATTGTTTAGGCATCTAGCCCATGCAGTAGATGATTATAACAGGGCTCATAGGCCCTGAACATACTTTAGACTTTTTATGTGCCACGAGCACCTTGTTGTATATATATTTTGAGGGCATAAGCCCGGTGACTCGTTACTGTTCCCAATTTTGAGGCGCTTGTGCCCATCTATGTACTTTGAGGATTTTATGATGTTTATATATGGTTTTTATCTCTTTTTTGTGTCTTATGGATTATGTGTGCAAAAATGTATTTACATGTCTATGTCCATGATTTTTTTATATGTGGGCAAGATGCCAATCTAAAATGTGATTAGCTAGAGTATCTGTGATTTGGTTTAATCTCCTAGGAACATGAAAATATGTGATATAATCAAAGTTGCATTCTAAGAGATGTACACTAAGGAATCGTCTGTGTAAATTTGGATCATGAACCCGGTATGTTCTGTTTAGCTACGACACAACCAGTTGAGCGTCTAGATAGACCCAGAAATGAGAGATACCCAATGACAATGCATCACAAAGAAACTCAATAACTGCACTATACTCGGCAACATTATTTGTGGTGTTACCTAAGCATATACCTTCGGAAGATAAAAACTGACCCTGTGGTGTAAAGATTACCCAAGCTGCGGAGGCAAGCCTCTGCGTGTGTCGACTAGCATCGTCCGCATACCCAACGAACACCTCGGACTCACTTGACATCTACCATATTGACGAAAGATAACATCAATGACACGTCCATAACACTTTTTAAAAGAAATGTAAAAAAGTAATAGTACATAGACTATACATATGTTACAAAAATTTACCCACAGTGACCTTTCTATGAGTAATACTTCTTGAGGTAGAGCCCATTTCTAGGCTCCGCCAAAGCATTCCCTTCAAAATCGACCAAATGATAAGCGCCCTTTTTTAATACCTCTTTGATAATGAAGGGTCCGAACCACATGGGTTTAAACTTTCCTACCCCCAGGGGGTCCTTGTCTTGGTCATAGACCAGGACAAGGTCACCCTTAGAAAAAATATGAGGACGAACAGACCTATCATATTGACACTTGACCTTATGTTTATGAGCCTCGTTGGCCAGGGCCGCATCACGACGTTGTTCATCAAGCTGCTCAAGGTGTACTAACCGTTCTTCAAGTGGAGAAGTGTCTGGCAATAACTGTACTGCCAATTTCAGAGATGGGATTTGACATTCGATGGGCAAGACTGCCTCCAACCCGTAAATGAGTTGGAAAGGTGAGAAACTGGTTGCAGTCTTAACTAATGTTCGATAAGCCCATAATTCCGAGTATAACATCAAATGCTAGTTTGACTTGGCTAAGTTGATAGTTCACTGTAGAATCATCTTAAGAGTTTTGTTTATAGCTTCCACCTGCCCATTGGCTTGGGGGTAGTAAGGTGATGAATGTTCCTGCTGTAACCCAAGCTTTGATGTTAATTCAAACATCATTTGGTTCTGAAAGTGACTGCCATGGTCAGTGACAATCTCTCTTGGGACACCAAACCGTGCTATTATCTGGTTGAATAAGAAGAGAGCTGCAGTCTCTCCATCATGTTTAAACGTTGGCATAGCTTCGACCCACTTAGTGAAGTAGTTGACAAGTACAATGATATAGCGGTGCCCCCTTGCTGATGGGGGGTTGCATGTAGTGTAATCAATCCCCCACTTAGTGAAGGGACCAACTGTGATGACAAGAAACATGGGAGCTGGATGTGCCCTCATCTTCCGAGAGAAGATTTGGCATGGATGGAACTTCTTGACTGACTCGATACAATCTTTAATAAGTGTGGGCTAGAAGTAACCTCCTCACAAAATATTTTGGGTTGTTGCCAACCCAGATAAGTGACCGCCACAAGCTCTTGTATGAAAATCGTTGAGCACTATGAAAACCTCCTCATGAGTGAGACATCGACGCAAGATGTAGTCTACACCTCTCCGATACAATGTATCATCGAGTATGAGATAATTCTTAGCCTGATGGCGTATCTGCCAACGCTCGTCATGAGAAGCAGAGGTGGGGCACTTCAAAGTCTGGAGATAGATTAGTATATCTCCGTACCAGGGGTCTGAAGATTCAATCAAAAACATATCCCCCCAGATAGGCGATTCCTTAGGCACAACGTCACCTGACTCAACCGGAAGCTTCGAAATAAGTTCTATGAAGACCAATGACTTCTTGGACTTTGCTGAAACGAAGTCTAAGTCAAATTCTTGGAGGATGACCATCCATCTACTGATTTTTTTGTTGATAACTCGTCATGTCAACATGTACTGGAATGGATTCATGATAGCAATGACGATGGTCTTGCGAAACAGAACATAGTGATGGAACCATTGAACAGCATGAACTGCTTCCAACGCAAGTTTTTTGAGATGGGAATAATTAAGTTCCGGTCCTACGAGGCCTCGGCTCAGGTAATAGATCACGTATTCTGAAAATTAATCATCTTCCTGAACTAAAACTATGCCTATGGTTGACTCTGCGGCAGCCAGATATAATAAGAAATCTTTGTTATAATTAGGTGGTTGTAGAAGAGGTGCGGTTGTGAGGGCATGTTTTAATGCGTCGAAAGAGCGTTGAGCGGCTTCATCCCAGAAAAAGGGAATATCTTTCTTAAGTAAATGCATAAAGCCCTTGGTGATTTCAGCATAGTTGGCAATGAAGCGTCGTAAGAAGTTTGCCTTGCCTTGAAGACTTTGAAGTTGTAAGATTGTGCGTGGGGGGGGCAACTGGATTATTGCCTCCACCTTATAAGGATCCACCATGATCCCTATTGTTGATACGATGAAACCTAACAAACATCCTGACGTGATGCAAAAGCTTCATTTGTTGGGATTCAAGTGAATCCTGAAGTAGCGACAACGTTCGAAGATTAGTCTGAGGTGCGTAGGATGATCCTTTCGCTTGCGAGAGCATGATGCTAAATCATCTAGATAGGTATCGACTATATGTTTGAGGTCGTGAAACGAAAAAGACATGGCCCGCTGGAATGTGGCTCTAGCATTTTTAAGGCCAAAAGGCATCTTACGATAGGCTAATGTACTCCACGGACAAATGAATGTCGTTTTGTGTTGGTCTTCAGGTTTGATTTGGATTTGATTATAGCCTGAAAAACCATCCATGAATGAAAAGGCTTCACAACCGGCACATCCGTCAATGATCTGGTCAATGAATGGGGTTGGAAAATTATCTTTTGGACATGCCTTGTTCAAAACACGGAAATCGGTACATACATGAATCGTTCCTTGTTTTTTATCGAACGGCACGGGGTTTGACACCCATTGAGTCAAATGAATAGGATAAATGAAACCTGCCTTGAGCAATTTCTCAACCTCAAGCTTAGTGGTTGCTGCTTTCTTAGGATTGACTGGACAAAGTTTTTGTCGAACAAGCTTGGCATCCGGATACATTGTGATTTCATGTTCAACTATTTTTGGATCGATACCTGGCATTTCCTCATAAGACCAGGAAAAACGTCGCGGAATTATTTGAAAATATCTGTGTAAATTTGAACCTCTTCGGGGGAGCAATCCCCTCCGACGAATACATTCTCTATGATGCCAGGGTTTCAGGAGATGTTAATAAGTATGGTTTCAGTGATAGTCACCATATTGCCCTCAGCATAAATTTCCTGTGTAGCTAAGAGATTAATAGGACATGGCTGATATCCCGTCATGGTGAACGTGAATTCTCCTGCATCGATTCGGTGTAACTCTGGGAGGAAATATGATCTGTGATGAAGATCATCCCAAGGTTTGTCTGGACTAGACATTGCCTCGATTACAGCTTCGTCAGAGGGCAAGACTAAGACTAATGAATCGATGGTAGCAAGAGAACCCTAAGCCCAAATAGGTGCTATAAGTGGATCCAACTCTTGTGCGAGAGTTAGATCAGGGTTAGCTGAAGCTTGCTGGACTAAAGAGTATGCTACTTAAGTGGACGACAAGGGAATGGACATGCCAGAGTGCCCTGTCTCATCCATCGTGGCTGATGGGGAAGGAAGAATCCACGGATCCTCAAAGTAAGACGTGCGGAATGACAAAACGTGAAAAATATCAGCCTTATGGTGATTAGATATAAACTTGACATCGTCATGAAGAGGTGGGTAATCGAAGGTACCCATCAAGGATGGGCACAAACCAACTCCTACGTTAACAACACTAGCTTGAGGATTATCAATCATGGGAATCGTGGATGCCCCCAAAGATGGGTCAGGTCTAGAGAAGGACAATTGATCAATGGTCACTATCCGACCCTCGTGTGGAAACAACAAGACTCGGAAAACTATAGCAACCACAACTTGCATAGCATAAGTCCGACTCTGACCTAACAAGAGGTTATAGTCGAGGGGAGCATCGACTACCTCTACTTCGATGCACACGGTCTTCCCTCCAAACTGCACAGGGAAAGAAGGGATGATGCCATGTGGTCGTAAAGAACGACCGTCGAACGCAGTGAGGAGATTAGGTGATGGAGACAAAGTGGGCTGGCCTATGGCCTTCCAACATGATAATGACATAACACATGTCAAGGCACCCTCGTCGACCACCATGTGAAATATATTGCATGTAAAATTTTTCGTGGGATGAGCCACTACTATCTGAAACACGACGTGGTAAGGCAGACGAGGTTTTGAGTCAGTCGTATCTAACATGATGGTACTCGGGTTACAAGTCTCAATAGAGCCTAAAGCAGTTAACAAGGCTTTCCTCTGAGCAGGGTAGCTTTGGAGGACCTCCAAAGCAGATATCGCACAAGGGGTTTGTGGTAAATTTTCCACCACAGAGTAATTCTGGGTGGCCCTTGCATTTGGGTTGTGAGAATATTTCTTAAATGCACCCTTTGGAATGCGTGTCATCGTTTCTCCCAACGTCTTCTCGATCTATAGAGGAAGATATGGGAGTTCATCTTGTTTACCCTTCTCAGAGGCTCTTGGTTTACTATAGTCGTGCACTCTAGTCATTATGAAAGCATCACCCCTAACCATATATACGTTCGCAGATGAGGAATTGTTTGGAGGAGGGCAGGTTTCTTGGCTGCCCCCTTCGGCACTTGTAGAGGCTTGAGTTAAATTTTTCCCATGTTGAAAGGGATTAGTCAACACTGCTTGTTGTTGCTGTGTGACAAAATTTTGGGCCTCTGCAAGTCGAGGCCATAGATGGGTCAGGTGGTCTTCCGCAAACAAGTTGCACGGATACCTCACCTTCCATTTTTCTGTGGTTCCCTCGCCAACATTATCAGTGGGTTTTTTCTCCCCCTTACCCTTCTTGCATTGTTTTTTCTTCCCTTCAGGCTGCTGGGTGACCTTTGGGTTAGTCGACTGCACGGAGTGTACTTCTGAAGTTTGGGTAGGAGGAGTAGCCAAAGCAGTAGTCTGGCTGGCCGCTGAGTGTTGGATAGATAACTGTTGCAATTGTTTTGTCAATTGCTCAGCGGGCTTGGTTTGTGTTGAACCAACGATACCGTCGGCATGTGGTCCAACTCTCTATCTAGTTTTATCCACTATCGATCATGGTGCATCCGACAGGATGTTGTATAATAAACCAGACTGAGAATAGATAAGCTCAAACTGTTGAGCCCTCATGATGGCATCTTTTTCGGAGAAAACCCCAGAAGTTGAGATGTCTTTGGATAATTGTGGGACCAGAGACTTAAGGAACCACTCAAGAAGGAATGCTGGTGGGACTGGTACTTTAATTAGACTCTTCCGGTGTCTCCACTCTCGGATATGATCAGAGATATGGTCCGCTGTTGTCTGTTCAAAATTGGTGAGCAACTATGTGCCAGCGTCGTATCTCAAAGGTAACTGGAAATGGTTAAGGAAGGCCATCACCAGTTCGCCAAAGGAAGAGTATATTGAGCGATAGAGCTTGATGTACCATTTCACAGCACTCCCGATAAGAGTGCGTTGAAACAATCGCAACTAAACGGAGTTATCTTTCAATGAGTTAGATGAACACCAAAGATGGAAGGTAGTCATGTGATCACCTGGATCTTCATTAGGCTTGGCCTCGAACTTTGGAATGTCTGAAGGAAACTTCGTTGGCATAGGAGGCCAACGTGGATCGTGACAAATAGGATCATTTAACAACCTTGTCAAATCTGGCAAGTCTAACATCGCCAGGAATGGTAGTTTGGGTTGCTGCTGATAGCCTGGGAAAAAGGGTCCTAGAGTTTGACTGGCACCAGGTTGCCAGGAAAAATTTGGCTGCTGGCCTAGATTCTGGTAGAAACCATGGCGCTAACCAGCGTAAGGATTTTTCATCTGTGGAGACATCATTGGTTGATTCCCCATAAAGGACATGGGATGTTGGGCATGCATCGTGTTTTAAGGACTTTGGGAAGGATTACCTCATGCCAGTCCTGTTGGGAGAGGCATAGAAGTCTGTCCAGGGTTCCATTGACTGTGGAAAGAATTACCCCAGAACGACATTCCAAATGAGGGAACGGATCCTTGTCCTGACTTCCAAGGTCTTGCTATATGTGCCCTCGACGCAGGAATAGTACCCTGCGTTGGAGTAGACTGTCCAAAAATGGGAGTGCCCCCAGACGTGAAAGCGGTGGATGTGAAAGTGTTGTTACCAAATGTATCGTTCCAAACAAACAGTGACGAACCTATCGGCATAGTGTGCGCAGGTGTTCCTTGAATCCCAGCTCCAAATAAACTAGTGTGTGCAGGTTGCCTGGTGGACTGCTGATGCAGACCACCAAGCGAAGGGGACGAAGGAGAGATATGACCTCCAGTGTAAGGAAAAGCATTAAAAGGGATGGAAGTGCCCCCAAGTTTACCTTGCAGAGGAGCGTTAGAGCTCCCTTCCCCTAGACCCAAAGTCTGTAAAGTGGAGTGAGTGAGTGCAGGACTTGTACCTGAACTAGGCGTACCGTATGAGAATGGAGGGCCTGTCCCACTAGGTGTGAAGGGAGTTGTGGCCGCCATGATAGATGGGATCGGTCCACTGTGTGACGTAGTTGTTGCCAAGACCATGGTGGCCCAGACCGGCGACGACAAGTTAGGAGATGCTTCTCTTGTGGTAGCAACGGTGGTGGGAATGGAAGAATTCCTAGAGGAAGTAACAACGTTTGTTTCCATAGCTGTGTGAGGCACTGACAGGCATTCATAAAATTGGATTGGTACAATGACCAATGGCCAAGTATCAATGGTTGGGGTTTCAACTGAGCCAAGATTGGCGGTTGATTCCTCCGGGAGTTGTTCGGGCACAATGGTTTGTAACCCAGTTGCTTCAAAAGACCCTTGTTGGTCTAGCTTCCGCCTCAATGGTGGCGGGGGTGGCTCCAGTATAACCGGCGGCAGGCCCAGAAGCCTTCGTGACCGGTGGAGCTCGGGATCCTCCACTGTGTGAGAATATCCAAGACATGCTAAGGTATTCTACATGTTCAAACAGTAACACACACTAAAAAAGAAGCCCCTAAGAGATAAGACAAGCAAACACTAAACTAGTTAGAAGAACAGTTACAACAACCAACACTATAGCAACTTAACGGTGTAAGTGAAACTCGAACACGGAAGCACCCTCTGGGTATACTCTACAAAGCATGGCCATGTCTGTCCTAGGTACCGCGATATACCCCCGCAGTCACCTGTGTATGTCCCTAAAAAGATTGGCAACTAGTTTACCAGCATGCGAACAGTCACCAGGTGGGTACAATCGAAAGTCGGGTAGAACACAATGAGAAGGGTATCAAGCCTAAAACCTATCAAGGGTATCGAGAGAAAATTTTCCGGAAGACAACTGAGGACCTCGAACGGATTCAAGACCCACGAAGCCCCGTGGCAAATGCAAACGACGGAATCCCAAAACAAGCCCTCGATATGTGTTCTCCACTACGCTTGGTCCGACTTTGGACAGGTTATCTCCGCTACCTTTCCTCATGCGACCTCATGTTTATCCCCTGTGTTAGAGGGGGGTCCCGGATAACTTCCACAAAATTGGACTTCTACACTCCCTATCACATACTCCAATGTTTGGTTTTGAATGGCCTTGGAGAGTTTCCTCTCCAACCTAATCCAAGGCCCTAGTCCTGAACTAGTTTGTGAACCCTACAAACAAAATGTCTAATAGATTTTAAATTAGCGTTTATTTTATGGGATTTTTTATGTCACGGGGTATGAAGGTGAAACTGATGATGTGTAAAGGCTCAAATAAAAAATGAATGAAAAAAGACGGAAACAAAATACTTTTACTAAATGAAAAAATCAACAAATTTTCACAAAGAAAGAATTCTTTTTCTTTTCAATTTTTCTAAGATTTCATGCAGTAAACATAAAGGAATTTCACTCGACTACGAGCTACTTATGCTCTAAATGCACTGCAAAAACCTTATGAACAAAAAGACTTCTCCCTAGCTATTGATGCATAAACACAATCTTCAAACAAAGAAGAAAATGAAAAGATTTTTTTTTCTCCTTTTTTTTATTTACGTGCTAATCAAGCAACAAAGGGAAAATACCAACAAGCCTAAAACCAAGAAAAAACAAAATTCTATCTTAAAGCACAGATCGCAAAGAATCATAGAAAAGACACACAATGGCAATCAAGAAAGCACAGACTCTTACGCTCGTCTAAAAACCATAAAACAAAATTTTTCTTTTTTAATATTTTTTATCAACTATCAACTAAGAAAAAAAAGGCTAAGGGTAAGAGGCCCTAACCTACTGATTGTTCAACCCTAGACTCAAAACACCTGAGAGGAGCACTTCTCACCACAGGAGGGGATGACTGCCCCACCTTGATTGAAAAGCAGCCTGTCAAGCATGCTACTGTCTTTGAAACAACACGCGTGCGAACACGTGCTGAGCTGAAACAGAACGCGTGTACACATGGGCTGACCCTGTACAGGCTGCGTGTATGTATAAATTCTAAGACAAAAATAAACACAGGCAGCCCAGACCAGGAAGAGGCCTCTGGTATTGAAAACCAAGGTCTCTTGAAGGCTTGGATGCTTCTTCTAACAGAAAAGAAAAATAATTGCAAGAAATAACAAACACAAAAGACAAACTGAGACAGGACTGTGAACCAGCAAGACTCAGACAGGATCCAAAAAACCCCCTGAGAATGTATAATTATGACAGGGAAGAGGAGGACTGCCTCTTAAAGATCTTTGAACTCCTACACGCTACTGAAACCTCTACAGCTAGCGTTCACACGCGTGCTGTGAGAGGTTAGGGTGCGGGTACATGTGTACAGGCCTTCTATAGGCCACGTGTACCTCTGTATGTCTCGATAATTACTGTCAAGCAACAATCAAAGAAAAACTGGTATAAAGAACCAGATTCCCTGCTAGCTCTGACCTAACAGAAAACAGACAAACAAAGAAACATAAAATCTAATCCTTTAAACTACCCAAAAACCTCAACTAAATCTGAAAACCCTAAAGAGTATCTTCCCCAGTATGGTCGCCAACTCTGTTGTTGGGAAAAATACCCTACGGACTAGCAAACTAGGGTCAAACTTGCATGCATATTTTGACCATAAAGAAATTACTTTTTAACCTACTACCCAAAACTTAAACCCCATTTTCACAATGCATACATGGAAAGGAACTACCAACCTTGTTACTGATGTTTGGTGTAGATCCTTCGTTGTGGTTTTGTTCGTTTGTTGGTGCTGCTCCTTCCAATGATAACCTACAATCAAAACAAACAACGATGCATGCACGCTACTTTTCTACTTGAGGGTTAGGAATTAAGCACAAATTAAACAAATCATAGATAACTCATGCATTGGGACGGGAAAAGTATTCTTTTATTATTTTCAAAATGAATCAACTTACAATCAAAGTCAAGACCAACTACCACTCCTTGATCCTGATCCTGGGCTCCTCCTCTTCTTTTATCCTCCAATTGCTTTGTGTTAATTCTCCTTAGGCTTGAGGAAAGGCTAAAGGGTTGGGACAATGGATTCGACAAATGGGTAG